>PVHY01023071.1:0-21471 GCA_004024945.1 Uropsilus gracilis | reverse complement strand
GACTGACCCTATTCAGGATGCAAGCCTGGGTTTGGGCCTCAGCAAATAGGCCCTTAGACTAACCCCTGCAGGTCCCAACCCCACACTTGTACTATGCACCCCGAAATGGGTAGCCTTCCTTCCTGCAAGTTACCTGGCACATAGCTGCTCTTAGTACTTGCTGCCCAGGAATCCCATTGCACAGAGCACTGCCAGAGAGTACAGCACCCCCCCCACCCCCCGCATGGGCACAAGTTCAGACTCCTAGCCCAGTGCTGATATCTACAATTACTTAAGAACCAAAGGTTTCATGAAAATAAATTATCAGAGGCAAAGATTTCATGAAATTAAATTACACCTTAAATGTGCCTGTGAATCTTGTTTTTGTTTTCCATGTCTTTGGAGTCAGATAAAAAAAAAAATAAATCACTAAAGCCAATGTCAAGGACCTTATTTCCTATGTTTTTGTGTCACGGACCAGCCGTGCAAGGAAGACCGCTAAGTACAGGCTTTAGATGGACAGGAAAAACTCAGGCAGGCGAATGATGATCACAGACACGAACTCAGTGAGCAATGGAATCTGCTGCTTTATTTTAGGTTTTCAGGCCGCTTTTATATTGTTTAAACGAGCTACTTTAACATTCCATGAGGAGGGGCATTTTATGAGTACATGAGTGCATTATCTCAGTGAGAGACAGGAATGAGCGCGTGAGGGCAATATCATGAGCGCGTGAGAGCAATATCATGAGCGCGTGAGGGCAATATCATGAGCGCGTGAGGGCAATATCATGAGCGCGTGAGGGCAATATCATGAGCGCGTGAGGGCAATATCATGAGCGCGTGAGGGCAATATTATTGGAAGACAGAAATTAATATCTTAACAGAAAATAGATTATCATTAGATACTACTAAACATTCCTAAGCAGTCATTTTTAGGGAATCAGGATAACTAAGTTGGTTACAGGTCACCCCAAGGTTATTCCTTGGCTGTAAAGCTTATCTAGTTTTTCCAGTTCTCCTTGCCTCGAGCTCATTAGTAGTATTTTAATGATTTTTCACAGAGAATTTAATTAAAGAATCTGACGACTGGGCTCCCATATTTTTCTTAATAATGATGCAGTTCATGACTTCAGCACTCCTACACCTGGGGTCTGGGGAGCTACGCCCTAGGGTCCCCTGATTTCTCAGGTCAGCTCCCAGTTTGTTCCTCCTGCGGGGGGCAGAGAACTTAACTTGTAAAAGGTTTAAATTACAAGTTTCTCATCTGTGAGATGGGCTCCCATATTTTTGCTACATGTTTTGTGATTTTAGGTCTTATATTCAAGGCTTTAATGCAGTTTAAGTTAATTTTAGTGTTTGTTCTAAGAAAGTGGTCCAGTTTCAAACTTTCCACAAGCTGTTCAGTTTTCCCTACCCCATTTATTGAAGAGACTTTTTTTCCAATTGTATATTCTTTCCTTTTTTGTTTTAAATTAATTCATCATATAGATGGATTTCTTTCTGGGCTCTGTATTTGTTCTATTGATCTACTTTTTCTTTAATTTCAAGAACATACTGTTTTGATTACAGCTTATAGTGTAGTTTGAAATCAGGGAGTGTGATGCCTCCAACTTTGTTCTTCCTTCTCAAGATTGTTTTGGCTATTTGGAATCTTCTGTGGTTCCATACATATCACATATTAGTATTGTTCTATTTCTGTGAAAAACACCACTGGACTATTAGTAGAGATTGCTTTTAAACTACTTATGGGAATGTAAATTGGTGCAGCCATCATGGAAAACAGTATGGACATTGCTTAAAAATTAAATATAGATTTAGTTAAATATAGATTTAGTTAGTATGATTTAGTTTTCCACTACTGTGTACTTATTTGAAGAAAAGTAAAACACTAATTTAAAAAGATATTTGCACTCCAATATTCATTGCAGCATTATTTATAATAGCCAAGATATGAAAACAAACTAAGTGTCCATTGACAGATAAATGGATAAAAGATATGATTACACACATAGACATATACATAAAATGTACTACTACTCAACCATTTTTTAAAAAAGAACCTTGCCTCATGAAAATAGAGATGGGCTTTGGGGTTGTTATGCTAAGTGAAATAAGTCAAGGAAAGACAAATACTACATGATTTCTCTTATACATGGAATAAAAAAAACCCAGATAAACAAAACTCATGGATACAGAGAACAAATGACTGGTTACCAATGGGGAGGGGAATTATGGGCAAAAATGGGTGAAGGGAACAAGAGGTAGAAGTTTTCTGTGTGGAGTTCATAAGCAATAATACTGTGCTGAAATTTTTGAGAATTGCATGAAGAACAGAAGGGACATAGATTTATTGTGACAATCACTTTTCAATGTATATAAATGTTCAATTTGTTGAACTGTACACCTAAAACAAATGTTATATTTTAATAATACTTCAACTTTTAAAAAGTTCCTGTGCATTTCAGAGTTTTAAATGAAATGTTGTCAAATTACTCTTATTGAATTTGCACTAATATTGAGTCCCATGGGTAATGTGATACTGTTCCTAAGTGAATGCCCCCACTGGGGTTTTAATTACATTGGGGTTATGCTCATTTCACTGATTGAAACTCCTTGGTTTCTTTTATTGTTTTCCTCAGGCTTAAAAATATTATACAAGAGTCAATATTCTTTTGTATTTTATAAATCTTGTGTATGTATGCTTGTTATCGAGGGGATAGGGACTATCCCCTTTTAAATTACTTTTTACTATGGGTTCTTCCGCTTGCACGCAACAACTGCTTGGAAATGAAACTGGGATTGACATAGAAGTTTATTTACAGATATGAGAAAAACAAACTAAAAGAGTCCAGACCCTTACAAGTGCTCCAAACGGAATAGAGTCCCACTTCTGCTCCTCAAGCTTAGTGGGGTTTACCTCAGTCTTAGGGTACTTCTGGTTGAAAAATGCCAGGTTTTGTCCTTGACTCCTGATTCTGTCACTCCAGTTGGCACCAAATGAATCCAACCAACACAGGTAGGTCTCAGGCGGGTCTCCCTGAGGCAGGCCTATCTGATCACCATGGCACCATACTTCACCAGAGTCACCTCTCCTCTGCCTTCACACAGCTCTAGATCCTCAGGAACCTGAGTACCTTTACACAGCCCTAGATTCTCAGGAACCCAAGTACTGGGGAGGTGAGGAAGCTCCAAAGGGTTCAGCTCTTGGGTCCCTCTGAGGCCGAAGACCTCTGTGCCTGATGTCAATTTCCAGGCTCTCACTCTCACTCCGCTCTCCACACTCCTCTCCAAAATGGTATCTATCTCTTTCTGCCTCCCTTTCTCTCTTTTTTATCCTTTTCTTTGCTTCCCTCCCCTCATCAACCAGAGGCCCCCAATTCACAACCACACCTTTGGTGGTCTGTACTTCCCTTTTCCCTCTGGGCCTGTCTTGGGAGTCACCACCTCAGGATCCTTCATAAGCATAATCACCAAGTCTGCCCAGATAATCACTTTACAGTAAAAAGGTAAAAAGGGGAAGTGGCCTTATCTGGCCTCAGGCTAGTCTTAGTCTCTGTGTCTTTTAGATGCAGGTGATAGCAATGGCCATATTCATTTCTCAGTGAAAGGAACTGGGTCCATATTGGGTCCAAGGCTTCATTCCCCCATTTTTGTTTTAAATCCATTATATCTATGTTGGTCCAAAATAAGCCTGTACCTTATTTATCATTACATATAATAACATTATACCAAACATGTTATCACATATATACCAGTTATAGCAGTTATCAAGGTTGATATCTATTATGCAAACAGACAAAAACATGCACTTGCTACTTTATACAATTTAGACTACAAAGTGTATTTACCCTTTTTAAACAGATACTTTAAATCATTGACAGGTTCATAGGACCAATGACTTTCAGTTTTTTGAACATCATTAGCTGTAGCCCTTTTTACTCTTGAATGATGTAGCCAAGGTTTTATACCTGCATGCTTTAAGGAAGTGTGTGTAGTTAACAATACATCATAAGAACCTGACCACTTTTCAGACAACTGAGTTTGGGCATTTCCTGTCTGCCAGGTCTTGAGGCTTACAGGTTTTGCATTTCTGGCACCCCAGGAATCCCATCAGCCCAAACCTTTTTGTTTATCCTGTTACAAATACCAGCAGGAAGTATTTCCTCTTTAGGAGGGACATTCCTAGTAAGCATAATCTGATACCTCAAGGCATGTTCAAGGGGTATTTGGAGGTGTAACCTCTGACCCTGGGGTACAAAAAGAATTTGTGCCTTCAATTTACTGAGGAGATCACGACCAAGGAATGGGATAGGACATTCTTCCATATACAAAGAACTGTGCTGCAAATTTTTCCCACTGAATCGGTACTCTAGAGGTTGCAGGAAGGCTCGTGGCCTTCCCATAACCCCAGTGACAGGTACAGGAGGTTGCCCCTGTGTCTACCAAGAAATTCACCAAAAGATCCCCCACTTTAATTGTTACCCAGGGTTCCAAGGGGGTAATTGCAATAGTCCTATTTACATCAAGTGGAACCCCTGGGCACCCCTATTCCTGTTCTGAACCATTTTCCTGAACAACCATTTGTCTTCTCTCCTCCCTCCTTGGTCGTTCAGTCCTCCTATTTCGGCCATTTTCAGTTTCATAACATTCCCTCCTTTGCACACCCTGTGCTCTTATGGGCCTATTTTCCCTTCTTCTCCCACTTTGGTTTCTTTCCCTTTGTGGGAGGAGCAATCATTTTTCCAATGACCAAACCCTCTGCAAATTGCACACTGGTCTCTCCTTAAAATCTCTCTCCTAATCCTTTCTCTTTCTGAATCTTGATCCCACTCCCCTTCTCTTGAATGCCATAGGATGTTCAATTCTCTATTGTTGCCTGTTATATATCCTGAAGGCTGCATCTACCAGTTGATGGGTAGACATTTCCAACATATTGTTAATATTATTAAACTCTCTTCTTATATCAGGAGCACTCTGGGCAACAAATATCATTCTCATCAAATTTGAATTTTCTGGAGCCTCAGGATTTATATCCATATGGTGGTGAAAGGCCTGCATAATCCTTTCTAAGAATGCTGAAGGGTTCTCATTAGCCCTTTGACATACCCCTTGAACCTTTCCATAGATCTTTTGCTTTGGGACTCCTTGTTTTAGTCCCACTAGCAGACAGTTTTGATAATGTCTTAACATTGTCATGCCCCAATTACTGGGGTCCCAGCTAGGTTCTGTAGAAGGCACAGCCTCCTCTGGCTCTGGATTGTCTCTATTTTTCACATGGAGATGGCCAGCCTCTTCCCTAGCTTTCCCTAAAACCATTCACCACTCATCACTTGTCAATAATGTCTCTAACAGAGACTGGATGTCTGCCCAGCTAGGCCAATGGGATGCAAAAATTGAGCAAAACAAATCTGCCATCTTATCAGGATTCTGCCGGTATGATGGAACAGACACTTTCCAGTTTAAGAAATCTCCTGGGGAAAAGGGGGTATGTAACCAAAAATATCCAGCTGGCGAACCCTGTTCATTCAGTCCTCCCACTGGGAATTCACGAAAAAGGTATTGCCCTGCAGCAAATTTTGTGCCTTGTCTAGTACAAGATGGTGAAGTCTTAATGCTGGGAGGTAATAAGGCTTGTGGAGCCTTTATGCCTTCCTCAGTAGGTACAGTAGCAGCACGGGAAAAATTCTGCACTGATGGGTTTAATGCTGTCATCAGGAGATAGTCCTCCTCCACCTGTACTCCTCTAATCACTGCTGTCTGGGAAAGGAGATGGCTGACTTTCTACTCTCTGCACCATTAAACAGATCTCTTGCATCATTAAACTTTTGCATCATTAAACTCATCTCCTGTATTTCCTTTAGCAGCTGTTTTATCTGCAATTGCCTCTCTGTATTAAACTTGCTATTTTCCCATTGTCTAAACATTATATATATCAATGAAGCCAGTAAAGCCCCTAAGAGCATAAATCCAAGGTTCCCATAAAAATTTTCACCATAAATCCATGCAATACCCAAAAATAATGGCATTGTGTTATCAATACTGTACTTTACAACTTTTGTAAACCACAATGCTACACATTTGAGAAACAGACTCTTCAGAGAGCAAAGGTGAATTGTCTAAGCTAACTGCCTAAGCTGTCAAACCCATAGCTATTATTTTTTTTCTTCAAGTACTTATACCAAAGGTTTAACAGTTGCTCTTGTGCTAGTAGGTGACCAAAGCAAGATGAAAGACACTTGGGCTGATCAAACCACAGGCGATATGTCCCGGCGGAGTTGCCAACTGATATCGGGTGGCAAAAACAGGCAAAACAAATAACCAAACTTGCAAAGGGGTAGCAGCTGGCCCTTTAAAGCCAGCCACACATGAGGTTCTTCCCAGCCCATGCATGCAGTAGCAAGATCACATAAACCTTAAGAGGGAGGCAAAAATAAATTTACTTACTAAAAGACAAATTAGACAAATCAGCAAAATTCACTTGATACAGCAACAGAGCAAACTCTCCTCAGTTCTCCAGAAGACTTCCAAGCTTTGTAGTTTCAAAATTAAACCAAGTTTTCAAGTACCACGTTACTAAGACAGCTCACACAGCTCACAAGTTTCTCCAACATGCTTCCTTGGGCTCCTCATGGACTCGGGCTGAGAATGAAAGCCCAAAGCTTGGCTTCTTTCCTTCCCCTGCTGTCCCACATGGCAGCAGCAGCTCTGAGGCCTCCAGCCTCCCTGCTGCTCCTCTCTGCTCCTTACCTCTCCATTCGTCTCTCTGTCCTCTTCTGTTCTGCTCTCTACTCTTCTCTCTTGTTCTGTTATCTCTGTCCTCTCCCTGATCCTTTAATCCTTTTTTCTCTTTTCTCTAGAGAAGGAGCAGCAGGGAGGCTGGAGAGACAGAACAAGAGAGAAGTACTTGAAAACTTGGTTTAATTTTGAAACTGCAAAGCTTGGAAGTCTTCTGGAGAACTGAGGAGAGTTTGCTGTGTTGCCGTTTTCAATGTGAGACATCTGAAGGGCTTGCTGTGTTGCTATATCAGTGAGTTTTGCTGATGCAGGTCACTTTGGAGTTGGAGCTGAAAGAATGCAGGAGCTGTGCCTTTTGGAGAAGAATTGATGATGCCATCCTGGTTTTCCTCATTGGATTTGAATCTCTTGCTTTTGGAGGATTGTCAACGCTATCTTGGCTTCTTCTGGCTTGGAGGGAGTGGAGCTGTGTCTTCTGAAGAAGAAGTGGTGATGCCATCTTAACTCCTTTATTCACCTTAAGGTGAGGCAGCTGCCATTTTGTGGCTACACATGGTTGTTGCAGCCATGTGCACTTGAGACTAGAGACTAGACTGTGTGGTAAGATTACCAAAGGGGTTCCCTTGTACCCCTCAGTAACTCTTGTCTAATTTGTCTTTTAGTAAGCAAATTTGTTTTTGCCTCCCTCTTAAGGTACATGTGGTCTTGCTTCTGCATGTGCGGGCTGGGAAGAGCCTGGTGTGTGGCTGGCTTTAAAGGGCCAGCTGCTACCCCTTTGCAAGTTTGGTTATTTGTTTTGCCTGTCTTTGTCACCTGATATCATGCTGATTTTCACAAAAATATATACTCATACAAATATTTGCTTTTTATCACAAAATGATACACCACAGCATTTGTGTTTCTAAATATCTTTCTGCTCCTTCTTGTTCACTGATGTAATTCCATTCAATTTAATTCTATTTTCTGGAGCTTTTTTTTGGTTTTCAAAATGTATTTATTGATTGAGGTAACACTGCTTTACAACGCTGTATTTGAATTAGAGATATACGCTGTATGCTACCATGGGTAACATACTAGGTTACTAAAGGTGTAACACACCCTTGTTATAACACACCCACCACCAAGGCACCCCCTGTTCTTCACCATAGTTCATTGTGTCCCTCCTCCATTTTGCTCCCCCCATCCATCCTGCTCTGATACTATTTTTTAAAGTCATTTCAAATTTTAATCTGTTTAAATAATATGTCTATGAATTCCATATAGCCAGATATATATTTATCTGCTGGATTGTTTCCTGAGAAAACCTTCAAAAGTGTTATTTTGCTGCCTAAGATGCCTAAGGGCCTTTCATATATATATGCTCCATACCGTAGCATAAGAGATTGTGTCCTCAACCCAACTCACATTCAGAACATGAGAATTCTTTTATTTTATTTTATTTTTTTTGAGACTAGGTCTCGCTATTTTTTGCCTGTGGAACCACAGGCTCACATTGTCTGGGGTACCACAGACTCAAGCAATCCCCAGTGTCAGCTTCCCAGGTAGCTGGGATTATAGGCATGCGCCACCACACCCAGCTATTCTTTTGGTCTCACTTTGTTGCCCCGAGCAAGACTCAAACCGTGATCCCTAGCCCCAGCCGCTTCATAGGTTGAAGCTTACAGGCACGCGCCACCATGCCTGGCTTAGAACATGAGAATTCTTTTTTCACTTTTCAAAAAAAAAAAGGAGGTCATCACAGTATGCCTTTGATGTTTTCCTCAATTCATTAAGTCAAACGTAATTTCACTGTGGGTAATTAAGAAAATGCAATTTTCTTAAGGTACAAAAAAATAGAAAGTACCTATAAGACAGTGGTCTTATTAACCAGGGTAATTAAGAAAATACAATTGGAAGATAAACAAAAATAGAAAGCACCTATAAAACACCTAACCAAGGATGAGTAAGATTTTATATATATATATATATATATATATATATATATATATTTTTTTTTTTTTTTTTTTTGAGACTAGGTCTCGCTATTTTTGCCCGTGGAACCGCAGGCTCTCGTTGCCTGGGGTACCACAGACTCAAGCAATCCCCAGCCTCAGCTTCCCACATAACTGGGATTACAGGCGCGCGCCACCACACCCAGCTATTTTTTTTGGAACTAGGTCTCGCTATGGGCCCCAGGCGGGACTCGAACCGCAATCCCTAGCCCCAGCCGCTTCATAGGCTGAAGCTTACAGGCACGAGCCACCGTGCCTAGCTTGGATGAGTAAGATTATAAAGTGACTGAAGCAATAGTCCTTTTTTATGCCATAGAAATTGATTAATAGTTACCATTGTTTCCTAAACCAACTTTCTTGTTATTAATCATTATTATACATCTTAATTTCTATTGTTTATTTATCATTTGATTACATAGACAGACCTTAAGTGCCTTACCAATCAGGTGTTATTGAAAATATAATTGGGGTCTTTGTTTGGTGCTTTTCCTCATTTAAATTAAACCTAGAATTATCCTTCAACCCAAATGTAAATTCACATTCAAAATTGTTTCCTCAAAATTTATTCTTAGAAATGTAAATATTTCTTTCTTTTTTTTTTTTTCTTTTTTTTTTTTTTGAGACTATATTGGTTATTGGTAATTATTATCATAGGTTGCATTTTATATTTAACAATATATATTGAACATTATTTGTTATTCTTTAGTAATCTTCTACTACATCATATTCCCAAACATTTTATAGCATTCCAGTGAAAGGAGGGTCCCTAAATCTATTAACAATTAAACCCAGAATATTTACTGTGAGAATTTAGGACTTCACGTTTTAGGGATTAAAATATTATATTATGGTCAAGATGTATTGTGATGAATTGTTGAGATGAATTGTGTCCTTTCTCCTTTGTTTCCAAAATCCAATCCGAAGATTTATAAAAGGTGTAAACAACAAGATGAATGAGTTACAAAGAGCAGCAGAGATTTGAATAAATATCTCAAAAACATGAGCATAAGACTCCCACAGGGCAGGAGGTATTCTCTCTATAACAATATCAGAGAGCCTCCAAGCTCAAAAAGACTTTGTGTGTGTGCTGGTAGGATTAGGGTGGAATAGCTGTGCAAGACTACACATAACTCCATTCTTCCTCCTCAAGGGGCAGGGACTAGAGCAGTCTCATACAAGAATTATAAAGCACATTCAAAAACGTATCACCATTAGGTATTAAGTAGGCTTAACATATGATTGAATTTATATCTAAAAAGTAAATAACATACACAAATAAAAAAACTTTAAAATACAACTGCTTAAAATGTTTAAGGAGATAGAAAAGAAGCTGGAATCCTCAAGGAAAGAACAGGGTGACCCTCATTTTAAAAAATAATATAATTTGAAAAAAGATTAGACATTCTTGAAATGACAAAGGTAGTCACTGAAATAAAAACCTTAATAGATTGGTCATATACTTGAGCAGACTCAAAGTTGAATATAAAGTGGGAACGCAGATTGGGGGGGGGGGCGGGCATCTGACTCATTCCTGTGTCTCTGTGTCTAATACAACAAAGCCAGCACAGAGCGGGTGTTCAACAATGACTTGTTAAACTGGGAAGGTTGTTTTTGGACAAACTTGATATTCAGGGCTTCCTCCAGTGTAGCTGTCTCAGGGGTCACGATAACTTTGCCTGGAATTACGTAAAGATTGAGCTGAGCTTGGTCTGCCTCCTTGTGGACTGGGTTGGCAATGAAGGCTAGCTAGACAAAAGACTGATTCTGCCGTTGACAGCAAGGGCTACCTTGCTTCCTGTCAGAACTAATGGTTGGTTTCTCTATTCAGAGTGTCTCTGGCTACTCTTGTTGTCCTTGTTAGGAACAATGAGGATGCCCTTGGACATATTTATTCTACAAATGGTCAACAGTTGGGCAATACTCTCTATCTCCTTACTTCTTCACTCCTAACCCTTGCATTCCCTTCACTCACCAAGCCAGAAAAAGAGGGCAGGCCTATATGCAACCAATCTCACCCTGACCTTCACGGAGGGATCTCAGGTTGGTTTCCCTTGCTGTCTGAAATAATATCAGAAGGAAATTATTCCAGGTTGGGGCCCTTAGAATCGCCAACAGGGTCGAGAAATCAGAAACTGCAGCAAATCAAAAAAAATCAGAGCAAGAAACATGTGGACCCTTAATCTGGTCCTTTTTCTTCCCACAAGCCACAGGCAAGCATAGATTATGGATCCAAGGAGTCAGAAGAACCAGAGGCTCAGTTTAGCGTATAAGCAACAGCCTGCTTCAAGATCCAGTCCTGGATCTTGAATTGGATACTTCTCTGCCTCACAATTCCACCCCCATCCCATAATCCAGAACGCCATTGGATTACTCTCCGGTTACTCGGTTTTTTTTACTCACCGGAAACCAGTGCCTTCACGCATACTTTTCCTCACAATACCACCCCTGGGCGGCCTCTCAGATGTCCTGGGAACTGTCTCCCTGGCAACCGCGGAGTACGCCTGCGCAGTGGCTATCCCACGCTTCCTAGGTCCGCTGCGCTAATTTGGCGTCTGTGCAGACAGGTCTTGGGGCCCCAAAAGAGCGTTATCACCCCTCTGTTTCCTCCCCTGGCAAGAAGACTGTGTCGTTTCTTCCTGAGACTGATATAAATGTGAGGAAAGTCTTCTCTCTCCTATCTGACTGGGGGAAGTAGCTGGGGTAACTCTGAGTGACTAAATGGATGAAAGGACAGAAAAGTGCGTAGCTGCCGGGTAAGGCAGCAGGAAACTAGTGGTAAGCCACTTCCTCCTTCCCTCTTCCCATCTTCCCTCCACGCCACCATCCCCACAATTGGTGACTCTCCAATTAACATTCCCTGCTGAGCTTCGACTTCCTTACAGGGATTGTTAACTGCTGGAAGACTTGTAGAGCCAACTACGGGTTTAGAAAGCGGTTAAAGTGATCCGGAAGAAGCGAGCCAGAACGCCATCACTCACCTTAACGCAAAAACAAACTTGGGGCGCTGAGGCGGCCCCAAGCAGGGCTCCAGCGGATTACTGTGGTAGGATCCAAGACCGGGTGCTTTCAAGAGAGTCATCGTTGATTCCCAAGACCGGCTCTGAAATTATGGGCCTTTGTCATCTCTGTCAGTTTTCTCTCTCCCACTATCCCCTTCAGTTCAACATTGCCTTTCTGAACCTATTTTAAATCTTGTCAATATATTTTTACTTACTGTCCCTGTTTTTACATTCTTTCACTCCCTCCCACTCCCCAACTTCAGCTCTCACTGTAGAAGTTACTAAGGAACTTGTCCTCCAGCCCTCCATACCCCTTCCTCCAGCACCCCTAACACTCCCTTACTAGATCTTGACACCCCTGTCCCATCCTCAGTCCTTCCTGTACCCCATTGCTGTCTCTATAGTCACTGCCTAGCACTAAAAGTTTAGTTGGGCGTTACTCCCTAGACTCAGAGTACAGCTGGGCACGGTGGCTCGTGTCTGTAAGCTTCAGCCTATGAAGCGGCTGGAGCTAGGGATCGCGGTTCGAGTCCCGCTCAGGGCAACACAGTGAGACCTAGTCCCAAAAAATAGCTGGGCGTGGTGGCGCATGCCTGTAATCCCAGCTACCTGGGAAGCTGAGGCTGGAGATTGCTTGAGTCCGTGGTACCCTGAGCAACGTGAGCCTGCGGTTCCATGGGCAAAAATAGCAAGACCTAGTCTCAAAAAAAAAAAAAAAAAACCTCCCTAGACTCAGAGTGCTCTGAGTTTACCCCTAAAGTACCTCTTGTCACAGAAATAATATAATTGCTGATTTACTTTCAAGTTCCACCCCTGTTAAGTCTTGGTGCTGAGTTGGGTTGCAAACTTATATTTCCAACTGCTCAAAGCATCATTTAATAAATATTTGTTGAATAAAAGAGTGCTTAAGCAGGGGATCTAATTCATTATGTTTTTATTTTTTACTACACTTTGGAACAACAAAACAAGGTAAATGTCAATCTTTTTTTACACAACAGTAGATACAAAGATAGGACAATCCAGAGATCAATGATTTTGTGTTTTGTTGTGGGTTTTTACTGTGTTAACTCTTGTATCACATTATTTTACTGATTTCGAATGGTTAAGCAATAACTTTATATATTTTCCATATCATAGAAAGTTATAAATATTACCAGCACATTTTACAGTTTTTTTAAGTTTTATATTGAAATGACACAAGGATGACAAAGGAGCAATTTCATTTATAAATACTGGTTATGAATCTAAGTCAAGGGTATATTAAAAATGAAATACTATTAGAAATAGAACATAAATAGCAAGCAATATTTTAATCCACACTCCAACCTTGCCCTACTTCCAGTTTGGGGCTCTAGTACCCATTTCCCTAGATCCCTTTTAACTGATGCCACCCAGCTGAAGTGACACATTTCTCCCTGACTTCACATAGGACCAAAGAAGAGCATGGAATTTGCCTCAGATCTGGCTCTGGCCTCCTCCTCTTCAACAGCCTCTCTATATTGCTCTGGCCAGTCCTGTGGTCGTTTTTTGTAAAGCCTGGCCATGTACTCCAAGGCTTTCATTTTGGTGGTTTCAAGGTGAGCTCGAGGACCCCATAGAAGCTCATATTCAACTGGATTACAGTAGGAGAGTGGCCTGCATTCCAAGTAGCGCTGCCTCATAAGCTTGCAGGTGATGGCATGCTTTCTGCCTACATCTACACCAAACCTCCGAAGCAAGTTCCAGATGTTGGCCTCTTTGACACGGTTGCCCATCAGGAAGATCAAACCAAGGATGGGCATCACATAATCTTGAGTGGGCCTCCCAAGGTTCTCTAGCATCATTTGCTCTTCTTCAGATTCTGGTTGTTGGACAAGGAGGTAGATGTGCTCACTGGTATCCACCTCAATCAGAGAGAACCCATAAAACAGATCAAGGATTAGAGTAGCTCGGCTGAGGATATTTGGGAACACGTCCTCAAATTCTTTGCCAGTATGAGCCAGTAACTCATCTTGATGTATAGGCAGCAACTCCTCAGTGACATTAATGGCCAATTGGACCAAATCATTTGCCTTATCATTCATAGTATCCTCTGACCAGAACTCCAAGCCAGCTGCTTGGCTTCTTTCTTTGGCCTTGTCGGCCTCCAGAGCCTTGCTGTATTCTTCTGGCCAGTTCCATGGTTCTTCGTCATGGGCCTCTGCTACAAACTTCAGGGCTTGCATCTTTGTGATTTCCCTGTGGGCTCTAGAGCCCCACAAGAACTCAAATTCCAGAGGACTAGTACCATATACTGGCCAATACTCCAAGAACCGCATGCGCACAAAGTCAGTAGTGAGGAGGTTCCTTGTGTTCCCAAAGGAGTTGTTGATCTGATGGTGCTCATCCATCCCATCAACCTTTAGCAGCAGGTCCCAAATGGAGGCTTCTCTTGCTCTATTGCCATTTAGGAGTATATGGCCTAGCACCAGGGCCAGGAGACCTGCCTTTGGTACATCCAGGGATTCTGCTATCCAATCAGTGGTCTGGAGACCCCGCTTGCTAATTAGGTTATAGATGTCAGCCTGGGGATCAAGAACCCTCAGGTTCAAACCAAAAACCTGATCCAGGTGGGCTGAGGCTCGTCTGAGGATCTCAGGGAACTGATCTGAGTATTCTCTGAGGAACTCCAGCATCTCTGTCTGTTGGATAGACCCCTCAGTTTGGCTTTTCATTCGCATGAAATTCACCAAAGCAATTGACCTGTCTTCTAGAGGGTCGTGGACCTTGAGCGCCCCCAAACGTCGGGACTGCTCATCGATCAGGACCTCCAGGTCGTTTGGATCCCGCGCAGCCTGAGAAGCACTGGCACCCTGAGGGTCGACTGGCGCCTGAGAGCCCTGGGGGGCATTAGAAACTAGCGCGCAGGTGGGGGACCCAGAGGCATTAGTTGCCAGCACCAAACCCTGACTGTAGCTGTAATCTGCAGTGGTCTCTGCGCTGCCATGGCGCGCATTCTGGCTTACCAGAGACATGGTTCCAGGAGACAGGAGCTGGATACCTGAGGTCAGCGATCAGTTGTAGAGCGAGTGGTAAGTGTGCTGACGCCTCGGCACAACGCCTAAGGCCGCGACCCGGAGCTGAAGGGGGGATCACTAGTGAGAGCTGGTGAGAAGAGCGGTGTTTCCACACAAGCACCAGCCAGCAATGACTACAAACGTCAGAATGCTTAGCTTTGCCGCAGCCTACGCAGGCGCAGTCAGGATCTGAGACCCTGTGGCAACACCCGCTCCCACTTTCCCACTCACGCCCCCTATCGCCACCAGACGGGCCAGACTGATGTGATCGCTGTTGGAACTCAAGTATGTTAGAGAAGAGAATTCAAGAAAGGGGATAGTAAATAGAGATAATGTAAAGGGATCAAAAGAAGGGGGGTGTTCAATGATGCTCTACTTGAAGTTTTTTTTTTTTTTTTTTTGGTGAGCTGTAAAGCATATGCTACTAGGCAGTAGAGGATTCAGGGAGGAAGAGGAGGGGGGAAGGAAAGGGGAGGGAAAACAGGGAGGAGGGGTAGGAGGAAATATCAGAGGCAGCTAAGGATGATAATTATTTTGTGGATTCCTTAATTCATCCACTCATTCAACAGGTATTTCTTGAATAGTAACCACATGCCAAGCATAGTACTGGGTAAGGATAGGCCACAGGACCAACATTATCTGTTTAGGTATGGCACTTACAGTCTTAGTAGGTTCAAGCAGTGGTAATAATAATGACAGCTGAACCTTATGGAGTTACTGTGTACCAGCCACTGTTTTTAGTAATTTCAATTACCCCATATTAAATCATTTAATCCTAACTCTGTGTTAGCTACTTTTAATGCTACTCATTTTTACAGATGAGGAAACATCTGTACAGATAGGTCAGAGAGGTGAATTTTTACCTTTTCAAAGTCAGTCAGCAAGAAGTGGTAGCAATCAGGATTTGATCCCAAGTCTGTCAAAGTTTCAAGCACAAATACTTTCTCTCACATTATCTGTCCTTCAAAGAGTGGTTAGCTCTAATTACTGAAAGTGACTTTTATGTAAAGTAGATGGAAATAGTTACTCTAATGGAGGGTCAGTTAATATATGGAACAAACAAGCAATAACTTTCACTTTAGTCATAAGTGTATTGGATTGGGATACATGCCTTAAAGGGGGATTGAGTTCTAAGGGACAAGTAATGTAAGAGATTTATGAGGGCATTCTAGAGTGAGGGTTAAACATCAGAAAAAATCCAGAGATATGAAAGCACAAAGTAAGTTTGCATGACAACCAGTCACTTACCTAGAGTCAGAAAGCACTAGGATGTATGGGACATGAAAATGAAGATGGTGAGACAGGAGTGATTACAGTTCCTATGTCTTCATGTAGCCGCATGCCAGAACTTGTTGGGGCCCCACAAGGTGGGGAGTGACAACAACAAAATGAGATCTAATTATTCAGAGGGAATGGTCATGCATGGGGGGGGGGGAGGAAGGATAATTCATATACTTTGTTTAGGAAGAGGGGTCAGCTGTTTGGTTTTCTGGAGGTGCTACCAAAATATTTGGGCTAAATCCTAGTCCTCAACTGTTGGGAGTGAGATATTGGGAGCCAGGAGCCATGGGCCCTAGCCAGGAGGCATGTGCTCTTGGGGCAACAGTCCTGAGCCATGTTGCCCATGCCAGATGTCCTTGAGGTAGCAACAGTCACCTCAGTCATAAGGCATAGACAGAAGTTGTTATGCATGTATATGCATATGAGAGCAGCCTGTCTTTTTTGGCCAGTCTTCTGTTGGATTGGTTGGCATCAGAGAATGCAGCTACTGCACACATTGGCAAAAACCACACTTGCACCCAGGATGGCCTTGCATCTCTCTGATATTATGTACTTTGTGAAAATATGGCTTACTCTGGGGAAACTGTTCTAGAAACTAAAAAACTGATCTTTCACACACATTGCCTACGTATTCATAGCAGTTACTTGTCCTTGGAACTAATGAACATGCCATGTGTAACAAAGTATGCTGTGTATTGATAAACTTTCTAATAAAAGCTGTGGTAACCGGCTGGCACTTCAGAGCCGATGTCTAGTGTCACTCTCCCCAGCTGGCCCCTTAACACTCTGTACTATCATTGTAATCCTTCATCATTTTTCTGTGGGTTAAAGCAAAGCTACGGCAAGGGAGGTGCTACCTAAATAATTGAACTAAGTCATAGCCCTCAACCATTCTGGTATGTGGAGAAACACTTGGAGGGAGGAAAAATTTACATCAGGTTGTGATATGCAGCCATAGTCAAAATCCTTCTTTAAATTCTTGTTGGCAATGAATATTGTTATGTTCAGTTATCATGTGCTCTAGGATTTCTTCAGAGGGCACTACTTTCACATATGGGGCTGTCACTCACCTCTGACATTTTCTATGTTCCAGGCACTTTCTATAGTATCAAAGCAGTCAGCATTCATGGATTTAGCTAAACTGGGCTAGAGAATAATATTTATACAATTGAAGTGTGTGTTCTGCAAGGTAGAAGTGTGCAGTTTGTGTGCTAATTATACTTTGAAAAAATATTGTAGAAAACAGCACTAACTTTCAAACTGCTACAAAGTTGTAACTGAAATCAGATCTGATGGAATCCTTCACCTTGCCTTTTCCTTTCCTTGTCTAGACAGGTGCTGCCCAGACGTAGATTCAGAGGAGATTTTTAATTCTCTAGTCACAAAAGAAAAGTTCCCCACCCTGAAAATTAGCTCACATTTTGACATGAGTTGAACTCTTCTACTCGCTACCTCTCCAACTAACAAAGAAAAACAAAGGTGAATGGCAAGCTCTTACTGCAGGTTCATTTCATACCAACCAATCAAGTCCTTCACAAACTGGTCTTTCTCTCTACCTGGCTTTCCATTTTCATCTTTATCCCCAAGTGCATCCTCTGATAATATCTGCTCCTTGGACACATTTTGCTATACTCATGATTTTGGTAATTTCTTTTCAGTAGTTTTCCAATCAGTTCTAATTATTGTTGAGTAAAAAATGAAGAATCTGTGTCTGACTTTTCTACTCTAAGTGTGAATCTAAAAAGATAGATGCATACTCTCCATTCTGAACTTCTTTTGATTTTTTTCTGACCTCTATTTTCACACTTTAAAAACATGAATATATTCCCATACATTTTTATCTTTCTTCCATTAATAAACTTACCTCAGTAAAATGTTTATACTGAGATGTGATATATACAGAGTAAAGTACACGAATCATAATTTAAATGCCACATGACTGAAAATTCTCCAATGGAACACTGCCCACCACCAATCTTTGCCTTTGCATTTGTCCCTAGAGGAAAACTCTAGTTATTCTTTTTTTGTGGTAACATTGGTTTACAACACTGTATACAATTTAGGAGAATCGACTCATACCACCTCAGATGTTTATTACCATCCCACCCCCACCTTTCAAGCACCCATTGCCCTTTATCACAGACCCTTGTTCCCAGTAGCGTCAATTCTGCAGTTGTATTTCTAGAATTTATTTTGGTTTAATTTTGTCAGTTTGTGGCTTTTTGTTTGTTTGCTTTCTCTATATTCCACAAGAGTAAAATCATTTGATTTGTCTTTCTCCTTCTGACTTAATTCATATAGCAAAATCCCCACTTTCTCCTTTTTTTTTTTTTTTTTTTTTTTTGAGACTAGGTCTCACTATTTTTGCCCATGAAACCACAGGCTCACATTGCCCGGGATACCACAGACTCAAACAATCCCAGCTTCCCAGGTAGCTGGGATTACAGGCATGTGCCACCATGCCCAGCTATTTATTGGGACTAGGTCTCGCTGTGTTGCCCTGAGTGGGACTTGAACTGTGATCCCTAGCCCCAGCCGCTTCATAGACTGAAGCTTACAGGCACGTACCACTGCGCCTGGCCCCTCTTTCTCCTTCTAACAAAATTCACTTAGCAAAATTCCATCCTTTTAATTGCAAATGGTATGAGTTTATCTTTTATGATAGCTGAGTACTAATCCATTGTGTATCCCTATCACGTCTTCCTCATTCATTCACTTCTCTTTGGGAATGTAGGTTTTTCCACAGCTTGGCTATTGTAAATAGTGTTACAATGAACATCAGAGTGCATGTATTCCTTCAAATTAGTGATTTTGTATTCTTCATGTTGATACCTAGGAGTAGGATTGCTAAATCATATAATAGATCTATTTTTGATATTTTGAGAAGCTCCATGCTGTTTTTCATAAGGACTGGACCAGAGTACATGAGGAAACCCCTATTCTGACTTCTACTATCACAGTTGAGTTTTGCCCTGTTCTGAGGTTCATATACTATTAAAGGGATCATACAGCATAAAGTCATTTATAACTATGTTTTTTCCAACAAGAACCTACTATGTCTTGTTATTTATCCATGTTGTATATAGAATAATTTGCTCATTTTTGTTGTTATATAGTTTACCATCATATGAAAGTAAATGACAACTTATTCTGTCAACTGTTGATGGACATTTACCTTGTTTCTAGTTTGTGGTTATCAGAAATTATGCTACTATGGCTCTGTTTACAATTGCCAAGATTTGGAAACAAACCAAATGCCCCCAAACCGACAATTGACTGAAAAAAATGTGGTATATGTACACGATGGAATACTACGCATCAATCAAGGAGGAAAAACATATGTCATTCGCAGCAACATAGATGGAACTAGAAGGACTCATATTAGCAGAAATAAACCAAAAAGAAAAAGAGAAATACAGGATGGTCTCACTTATATGGTGGATATAGGGAAAAACAATCAAACTAATAAGAAAAAATAAAAACAACCAATAGGATTGAACAATGGAGCGAGAGAAGAGGGGGAAGAATACAGGGGAGGGGAAGGGCACAAAAGAGTAGGATGGTTAACAGGAATTAGAGAAGTAGGAAAGTCGGGATCCACAATAATGTAAAATAAATATAAATACATATATATGCAAATTTTAAAAATTTAAATTAAATTTAAAAAAAAACATCACAGAGATAGTTGACATTCTCTGTGGATATCTCTTCCCCATTATACATTCCCAGAAATAATAATCAGTACACTGGATTTGATGTTTGCCATTCCAGTGGTATTTGAAATTTTAAATCACACATCAGTAAATAATTACTGATTATTATTATTTTGCATGGTTATAATTTTGTAATTATGGTATTGTTATATGTATACCTATATATGTAACTTGCTTTCTTCCCACAAAAATTTTTTTAATTAAAAATTTAAAAAATTATGCTGCTATGGATTTCCTAGTACCTGTCTTTTGGTTCATGCATGCATTTATGTTGACAATAGACCTATGGATGGAATTTCTAGATCATAAATGTGTCTGTTTTTAATTTTCACAGATACTTCCAGAGAGTTTGTTGAAATTGTTACACCAATTTACACTTCCATCAGTGATGTTATGATAGTTACTATTGCTCTATATTATTTTATTTTATTTTATTTTATTTTTTGAGCCTAGGTCTTGCTATTTTTGCCCATTGCCGGGGGTACCACAGACTCAAGCAATCCCCAGCCTCAGCTTCTCAGGTAGCTGGGATTACAGGCATGCGCCACCACAGCCAGCTATTTTTTTTGAACTAGGTCTTGCTGTGGGCTCCAGGCGGGACTTGAACCACGATCCCTAGCCCCGGCCGCTTCATAGGTTGAAGCTTACAGGCACGAGCCACCGTGCCCGGCCCATTGCTCTATATTCTTGTCTACACTTGGTATTTCAGTCTCTTTAATTATAAGCATTCTAGTAGGTGTGCTGTAATATAACACTCCATTTTTTTTTTTACTAATAAACAAGACATTTCATTTGTTTCTCTGAGACAGTGGACATTAAAGGTAGTAATAAAGTGATGGTGATGTGAAAACTCAGATAAAAGACAGCTGCAATAAGTGATAGTTGGTAGATACTCAAAGGGAAAGAAATGGTAACTATTCAAAGCTGCAATAAAAATGAAAATACTATAGATGCTTTAAGGTATTCAATAATGACAAAAAGCCCTAGATGACCTAATTCTCCTAAAATTTTCACTGCATAGTATAATTATTAAAGACCCAGAGCCTAACTTTAGCTCGGACTGAGTTGCTAAAGGGGGTGGGGAAGGAGCGCACCTGGAGCATAACCACACCGACCCCAAAGCCCAAAAGCGCCGGCGCCGCGTACCGCAAACTCAGAAAACAAGGACATTCACTACAAAAAGCACATAAGCAGCGTTGAATACAACTATATAGGCTTCAACATGCCTACTACTAGAGCGGTAGTCACCCAATACGTAGAGCATATCTGAAAGGAAAACACAGGAAAAAGGAAGAACACAAACACTCAAGCAAGCCCTAAGAAAAATAACTCACCACCTAAGGATAAACAATTTGAAAAACCAACATGGATGACATCGAAGAAATGCTCCATATGTCAGACAAAGAATTCAGAATCAACGTGATAAAAGCACTCAAAGAGGCCAAGGAAGAGGGGGAACAAAGGGATAGCAAAAGAAGAGAAGCTCTCAATGAATTAAGAGAAGTAGTAGAAAAATATAAAAAAGAATGCAGCAAAATAAACAATATCATCAACGAACAGAAAAACGAAATCGAAACCCTAAATAAGAAACTGCAGGAGATGCAAGGCATAAGAGGAACAACAGAAGAACTCAAAAATGCAGGGAAGAGTCAGGAAAGCAGACTAGAAGAAATAGAAGAAAGAATCAGCACACTAGAAGATACAGAAGTAGAAAGAATGAAGAAAGAGGAGAGAGAAA
>PVHY01023070.1:0-21553 GCA_004024945.1 Uropsilus gracilis | reverse complement strand
TGCACAGCAAGGCCTGGAAGCCTGGGGACACGGTGGCAGCTGGCATGCTCTGCCTGCGGCCCCTGGGGGAGGGGACTTTGTTTGTTCCTGCTTTTTAACAATGTGCCCCCGCTGAATTTGGAGGGACCAGGCACCTGAGGGTCCAGGCACCTGAGAAGGCCAGGGGAAAGGTCCCTTTTCTGCTTAGGAATTGGGGGTTCAGGGCTTCCATGTTACAGGGGGGTCAGCTTCTGCCTTCCTTCTGAAGCCGGGGACCCAATATGAACCCAGTTCCTTTCACTGAGAAAGGAAGTGAGCATTGCTGTCACCTGCAGGTAAGGACAGAGACTAGGACTAGCCGGAAGCCAGAGGAGGCCATTTCCCCTTTGTTCAGTAAAGTGATTACCTGGGCAGGTTCGGGATTATGCTAATGCAGGTCCTGAGGTGGTGACTTCCAAGGTCCAGAGGGGAAAGGGAGGAGATACCATTTTGGAGAGGAGCTTGCAGAGTGGAGGGAGAGCCAGAGCCTGGAGATTGGGGTCAGGCCCTGAGGTTTGGGGCCTCAGGAGAAGGACCCAGGAGCGGAGTCCTCCGGAGCTTCCTCACCTCCCCGGCACTTGGTTCCTGAGGATGGAGAGCTGTGCGAAGGCGGAGGAGCGGAGGAGAGGTGACCCTGGTGAAGTGCTGAGCCACGGTGACACTGAGACAGGCCTGCCTCCGGAAGGACCGGCCCGAGCCCCACCTGTGCTGGTTGGATTCATCTGTCGCCAACTGGAGCGACAGGATGGGGAGTCAAGGCCCTGGCATTTCCAACCAGAAGTGCCCTAAGACTGGGGTAAGCCCCACGCAGCTCCTTGAGGAGCGGAAGTGGGGCTCGGGGACGCTCTTCCGTTTGGGCCACCTGTGAGGATGTGGACTCTTCCGGTTTGTTTTTCCCGTGTCTGGAAATAAACCTCTCGTCTATCCTGGTCGCTAAGGTTTGCTATCTGAGCAGCTGCTGCTTGAAGGAGGAAGAACCCATAGGAAAAAAGGAATGTAAACGGGGGTGTCCCTATCCCCCCGTAACAAATCCAGTTTGCCCATCAGAAAAGAAGAGGAGGCCGGAGTCTTCTCCCAGCTTAACAGGCTCCATACAGAGTCCACAGTTGTCTAGAGTAACTGTGAGTCAGGTGGGCAGATGAGGATGCTCAGCCTCCCTCAGCTCCCTGCTTTCCTTTCCCTCCAGTCCAAACCCCAACCCACCTTACTGCCTGGGGGCTTCCAAAGGTCACCAGGGCTGAGAAAGCCAAGGCAGCTCAGGCAAGCCTTCCTCCCCTCTACTCTGAGTCATTTCCGAGAGAGCGAGAGAGGTCATTCCTTTGTGCATTAACAAGTGTTTGGAGAGAGAGAGAGAGAGAGAGAGAGAGAGAGAGAGAGAGAGGTCATTCCTTTGTGCATTAGACTGGATGAAAAAGATGTGCTATAGATACACAATGGAATATTACTCATCAATGAAAAATGACAAATTTGATGAATTTATGGAAACCTGGATGTACCTAGAAGAACTCATTCTAGCAGAAACGAGCCAGACAGAAAGGGACAGAAACCAAATGGTCTCACTACTGTATGGTCAACCAAATGAAACTGCACAAGGGGAGAATGGGGACCAGCTGGAGTGGGTGGGAAGGGGAGGTGGTGGGTGACCCCCAGGGACTGAAATGATGTGAAATATATATAAATAAAAAAAATTATTAAAAAAATAAATAAATAGATAGATAGATAGATAAAATAATAATAATAATATATTGAACCTAAAAAAAAAAAAAGGAACTCTGGTGATACAATTATATTTGTAGGAATTCATAGTGACTATTAAATGCATTGCTTTCAGTTTTCTAAGTTGGGTTATTGACAGTAGAAACAGCCTATGTATAAATGAATACGCCAGTATGATTGTCACAAATATGGGATTTGCCTGTTCAGACATTTATGAATATAATTTAATAAAGCATTTCCTACTGGAAAAAAAAAACAGAAAACAAAACAAGTGTTTGCTGAGTTCCTGCCCTGCCTGGGCGCTGGGCTGTGGGTCCTAAACAAGCCCAAATTCCGGCTGAGCCAGCTTTTGTCACTTGCCTCTGTGAGCAAGGATGGGCCAGGAGGCCAGCGAGAAGGCCCCTGGGTATTGGTGGTGGCTCCTTGGCGATGGAGGCGGGGGAGGGGTGAGCAGTGATCTGAGCGTTGCTATAATCAAAGGGTGGACTGACGAGTTGCATTAGCTGATGCTTACATAAGGCCAGGGAGACCCCTGGGGTGGGGGGAATCCAGGTTTGGGGCCTGAGCAGCTGGCCGGAGTTGGCTGTCCGTGTGGTGAGGAGGAACCGTGCGTGGCAGTGGAGTAGGAACACCTGCATTCAAGTTGGCCCACAGGGGAGGCCGCCCAGCTCGGCCTAGATACTCCAGGGCCCAGGACCCTGTTGGCTGGGACCTCAGGCCGTGGGCCCGCCAGCCCCACTGCGTCCCAGGCGAGGTCCACCTGCCTGCTGTCCCCCTCCACACTGGCCACAGGCCGCGCTCACACATGCCTTCAGCTACCAGGGCAGAGCCCATTTCCTTGGGAGCTGAGGGCAGCTCCAGGAAGCACCGCCCACACAGGATGTGCAGATCACGGTGCCACCAGGGGCCGGGTCACCCTGGGCCGACTGTGAGGAGGTGCGGCCTCAGGCGACTACCCCCCCACCCCAGGGTGCTCCCACAGGAGGCAGCTCCACAGGCCACCTGGAGGCAGACCAGTGCGCCCTCCTCCGCAGGGAGCCGCCAGCGCAACACTCACCAAGCAGGGGAGAGTCTGGCCTGCTCAGGCCTCTGCCTGGCTCCCCGCCCTCCTCCAGCCCAGTCCACACCCCCTAGGCCCAACAGGGGTGTTGCTTGCTCTGCTGGAGTGCAAAGGGGAGTCCCTCGGGGCCTTGCAGACCACCCCAAGGCCTGGCCCTCGGACACCCCTCCAGCCCCCCCCACTGGTCGTTGTCACGCTGCAAGCCGCCAGCCTCAGCCCCTCCCCCCACTGCAAGCCTCCCTCTTCTGGGTGGGTCTCCCCACCCACCCTGCCACCCTCTGCCCATCCCCGCCTCAGGTGTAGAGCAGGGCTGAGCTCAGGTGAGCCTGGGAACAGCCACGCTGGAGGTGTCTCCTGTCTGTCTTCCCACCCAGGCGCGCATTCATCATGCAGCACAGCTGACAAGAGGGGCCTCGCCTGTGTGGTGGAACCCGAATCAAGGCCATCAAAAGCCAAAACGTGGGACCATGGCCAACTTGAGGGGGGGGGCATTTCTCTGTGAGCCCCAAGCACCTTCACCACACAGATGGGTGCGGAAATGATAGGGGGCACCCCCCCTCCTCCCCTCCCCCACCCGTCATTGTCTCCTGTTTAAGATTGCAGGTTTCAAGGAAGATCTGCCCAAATGTGAGACTGGCCGTAATTAGAATTTCCTTTCAGAAGGATACAAGGGGTAGGAAGAAGCGAAACAGGTTCTTTTCTTCGTAATGTGAAAATTCAGGAGCTGTTCCTGGAGGGCAGGAAAACAGAAAGAAAATATACTACAGGAGTTTGAAACAAAGGAAGAGATTCGATGGGATGGAGATTCAGATTGAGGTTTGGTTTCTGCCATTTTGTGGGGTAAAAATGTGAGCCATGGAGCTTGGCCAAAGCCTGGGGTCTGCAGCCTTTGGCTGGCCCGGACTAGCCGCATGTGTGTTGAAGGCAGTGAAGGAGTTTGGAGATTTGAACTCCGGGTTGGAGTTTGCTTTGCTGAGTTTAACCTGAGTCTGGGAGAGGCCGTGCGAAGGTCAGGCCTGGAAAGGAAGTGAACTTTGCTGGGTCGGGTACCATGAAGTTTCCTCTACTACCTGGAGGAGGGTGACAAGGAGAAGATGGCATGGAGGAGCTGGAGCGCGCCAAAGGAGCGTGCCAAAGGAAGAGGTCTTCAGGCATCTGACTGGATGATTTTGTTTTTCTTTTTAGGTCTGAAAGAGAGCTGAGAGAGGAAGGAAGAGAGCTGACAGAGGAAAGGAAGAGAGCTGAGAGAAGCTGGTAGCTGATGTTTGCGTACCAGTGGTGGCGGTGAACAGTGCAAATGCTAATGAAGAGTTTGTAGCCTGCTTTGTAGAGAGAAGCAGGCAGAGGTGTGTGTGTGTGTGTGTCTTAAGTTAAAGTCGGAAGGTCTTTTTCTTTTCACCCGATTTCAGTAACCCTCATCCTGGCACGTGTTAGTGGCTCTGGGCAAGATGCTCATGTAGGTCTCCGCTCTGCAAAGCTACCAGGGCCCCTGGCTCCCTTCTGCCAGGTCTCCCGTGCTGACTGTGGAGAGCTGTGCTTCCCACCGGCCCCAGGAACGAGGGCACAAGCTGTCAGCCATGTTCTGAAGAGTCTGTCGTAACGGCGAGTTGGCACTGACCTTACAAGTGTCGCTTGTTCCTGATGGGAAGAGCTGCAGCTCCTGTCTGACCGTGGTTGCCCCTGCGCCCGTGGACAGAGGGCCAGACAGGGAGCGAAGGAAGGGCTCCATGCCCCCACTTCCAGCAGCTCCCAGCAGCCACCAGAGCACAGGAACAGCCAGGCCTGGCCCATCGGCCACCTCGAACGCGCTGCCCCAGCTGCCGGCATGAAGGTAATCACAGGCCAGGCCCGTCCCCCGAGCCGGAGTCTGACCCATGAAACAAGCACCGTAGCCGGATGCACAGCCCGGCAGGCTGCTCTGCCTCCTGCGCATGGAGTGACCTGGGGGGGAGTGGGGGGCACTGGGGTTGGAGTCCACTTCCCAGTGTCCTGTGCCAAGCCTTTCCCTGCCCAACGGCCTTTCCGGCCAGGTCCGGGCACCAACCAGGTCCGGCAGGCTGTGATGAGACTCGGCTTTGTCATCAGCTCTGCGCTGGGCGGTGACTGAGAAACAGGCTCCTGTGGGACTCCACCTGGAGGCAGACCAGCGCGCCCTGGAGGCAGTCTCATCCCCGCGTGGGATGAGAACACCCAGTCCAGCAGCACCAAAGACAAGATCCAACCTCTACACGGTCTGGACCAGCGGCAGCGACCTCAGCCCCCAGGCTCCAGACACCCCCCTCCCTGCAGGCCAGCTGGGAGGCTGGAGCTGCCATGTTCCTAAGAGCCTTAGAGGTAGTCGCTGCGGCCTCACCCATGTCTGAGGTGCCTGGTGGTGCTGTTGTTCTCGCTGGGCTGGGGGTGCTAGCCGGCTTATCAGTGCTAGCCAAGCGTAAACTGCTAGGATTTGGAAGCCCCAGAGATGGGCCAAAATACTCCGTGAGCCCCGAAGCTGCCAACAAGAAGATGGGTTGGTTTCCTCCCTGTTCTCATTGCAGACTAGTTGCAGAGTGAGCTTTGCTCAGCAGAGGAGGATGGGAGACCTGGCTATTTAGCAGCCAGACTCCATTGGGCGTTTCAAGTAGGCACCATTGAAATCACGGCCGCTGATGCAGGCTGGCAGAAGGAAGCTGAGTGATCGCTAGCTGTGGCCCGCTCAGCGGCCTGGACTTCGGACCGATGAACATGACCAAACATCATAAAACAGACAATGGCACTGTGGGGCATTGACAACATGAGAGATAAGCCTTAGATAAAGGAGCACCCTTATCTGTTCTCACCCATCCCTGGCACACCAGAGACAGCTTCAGCAAGTCTTATCTGTGACGGCAGTCCCCTAACCTCCTAGGAATGTCCCACCGGAGAGACATGACCCTGAGAGATAAAGGTGTTCACCCCACAGGTGTTTTTCCTGTTAGATAATGAATCCCCATCCTTCTACCCCACATGCTACATTCCCCCCGGGATCCTGGGTTTTTCCTTTGTTGATTGCTGCATTGTGATCATTGCTTACCGAGGAATAAGGGAACCTAGAACTCCTAATAAACGGCTTGTCACATGCTCACTGAGTCCCAATCTGTGACTCTGTCTTAAATTGTTTTCAATCTCTTCCATCCTTTCTTCTTTTTCCCACCTGCGGCTCTCAGCTTGGCACAGAGTGAAAAGTAAAGCTACCTTTAGAGAAAATAGAATTGGAAGAATGACTAAAAACAAAGAAATCCGAGTAGAAATGTTACGATCTGTTGGCAGCATCATCAGGCCGGGTCACAGAGAAAGGAGACTTGTAGTTCGTCTCAGAACAGCCATGTTACAATAAGCACGGATTTCGTTAAGTGTTGTTCCTGAGATGGCACGTTAGATGCTGTGTTGGTTGTTAGTGAGAAGAAGATGGGACAGATCTGTACACGTCAAGGTGAAGGGAAGCTCCAGGAACTGTCTCCATGCTCTACAGCTGGGTGAGCCATGGCTCCCATGCTCATGTCAGGTGTTTTAACCAAGAAGATGAAAGCTCACATTTTCATCAGTTTCCCTTTGGTTACTGGTATATGCATATGATCAGTTATTCAGATTTTGAAAATTATTCTCTTATTCTATGATATTGAATAGAATTCTCCCCTCCACTTAGTCTTAGACCAAGCCCTGGAGCCAGTGATGTGCAGAGTACTCTTTCTAACATGGAAAAGCAAATAAATTCATTGAATTACCTGTCCTATGTCTGTGTCATTGTAGGAGATCATCTGTTGACTGCAATTTCAAGTTCTGATAGGAAGTCATACTTATTACCATCCAACACTGAAGAGTATTTCTCGATAGCCAAGTATAGATACAGTAGAAGATTGCTAAGGATGAGTTAATTTGTACACTATATGCCCCTCATTTGTAAAGCATTTTCTAAACATAGCAGACATGGTTATCTCATTCTCTATTTCAATGGTCAACTAATACCAAGCTTCCTCTAAGGAATTAACTCTAAAGAATGCTTTAATCCACCTGTAGGGGGGATGGACATTGTAATTCACCCTAATATTCACTGAAAAAAGTTACCATTGTTAGTTTTCCCTTTAACTGATCATTTTATACAGTTGTTATTTCTGAAAGATGAGCAGAGTTTCAAGTTAATGCAGTAGATGGCAGTCATGCATATTTATCAATTGCTAACAAAGAGGAAGTGGTGCAGATTTTTACGAAAGTACCTACTTTTGCAAAAGGGTTTGAAAAGGGTTATATCTGCTATATCTTATAGCAGATATAATTAAGTGAATGATATCTGACAAAAGAAATCACATGCTTTTTCCATGAAGAGGTTGCATTACTTCTCAAACTACAAACTGCAGTAAAGATTGCACTCTCCCCCCCCCACCCCATATCAAAAAACTTTTCTTCACCCAACTGTACAAGGAACACTCTTTCTTTGCAGAGATTGTCCGTGTGGCTGTGAAAACCCTAACAAACCATTCACAAACAAAGGCAAATTTATGATGTTGCAAATAGCCCGGTGAATGTATAGTGGAGGAGGAAGAAATGAACAATGCCTATTGAATCATATTAATGACCGTTTTATTGGAAAACATTCCCTGGCTACCTGAAACAAACAAACTTGGAACAAAACCTAAGGATTGCAGTACTGAACCCTCTGCTGGTGGTTGTCAAAGTCCACGGATTCACAATGTTTGTGTCTTCATGTCCTGGTTCTTTCAAAATCAGTTGCAGCAAGGTGCTTCCTTCCTCATTCAATTCTATTCTGACTTTATCTTGTATTCTACTGCCTTGTAACAAAGTAATTCCCAGCAATAGGGTTTAACATTATTAAAAAATGCCAGAGATGAAAATTTGAAGGTTGAGTCTGGAAATACATGATTACATTCTTTTAAAACTCCTGTTACTTAAAACCAGAAAAAGAGATATTTGGATACCAAAACTAGAGAAGTTTCTGTAAAAAAAAAAAAAAGAAGGCTATTAAGGGAACATAACAGGGCTCTCTGATCAAGAAAGCACCAAACGTCTCTTAGACCCTGCTGGAGAGAAAACAGTCAATCTGAATATAGACAAAACTAGAGCAAGCATGTTCTGTAGGCTCTAAGTCAAAGAATACAGTCTCCCAGGGAGGAGACACAAGAGCACAACACTAATTGAATGGGTCAGAAATAACAGGGATAAGGAGAGAAACAATTTGGGTAAAAATGAACAAAGGAAGGAAGCTGGTCTCATAATCATAAGCTCATTTTGAAAATCACTCCAGAAACACAATACAAGGGAGTGTAAGAGCAATGAAGACAGGAAAGTCATTCAACCAACCATTTTTCTACTAGCAAAGGAAGACTTATTTCTCGTAAAATCGGGCAGCAAAAAGATTGTGACCCAATGTTTTTAATGTGGGGGAAAAGAGAATAAGAATTGAGAGATGTATCAACATCATCAATATAAGCAAACCAAAAAGCATCGCCCAGTAAACACATAGAAATAGTAGCAATATTTCACAATAGACCAAAAGAAATTAAAATAAAAATGAAATTCTAAAAGAATTACATAAACCAGTGTTAGGAAAACTCTAATATGCTTAAAGAAAAGAAAGATTTGAAAATAAATGCAACATGAAAATCTATTTCAGTACTGAAGATTGTACTGGAGAGAACAAAAAGCAACATGAAATATTTTTACAGAAGATATGTAAGGGAGGAATATTAGACAAATCAAAAAGAAACTTAAAAAGTGGTTAAAATGATTCAAGAAAAATGATTAAGACAGAAGGTAGGAAAAGAAGATCCAACAAACTTATAAGAGTTTTCCCCAAATAAGAAACTCAAGCAGTGAAACAATCAGATTCTAAATAAAATAATTTAAGAAAGTATTTTACAATAATCTGAAAAAAATAAAATATTTGATCTGCACAACATAAATTTACATGGGGGGAAAAGTCAACTGAGAATAGGTGACAGTATAACATTTTCTTGTTGAACTGCTGAACTTGGGAAAAACTCTTTTGGCCAACAGGCAGAAGAGAATATCAGTCTCAATTTGAATTGTATGCCAAAGTACAAGTAATGTATTTAAGAGATTCAAGCAAAAAAAAAATGTGAACCAAGGATTTGAATCCAGCCACACTAATTTTGTTCAAGCTTTCAGACAAAGTGATTTGTGAGATGCAAGACGTCAGAGAACTTTATTGCATCAACACCTCCCTAGAAAACAAAATTAGACAACCACTCTGGCTGTGATGTTGAAAGAATTAAAAATACAATACCTGTAAAACCAAAAACTACATGATAGTCTTCAGAGAGTGAGATATACTATTGTATGCTAGCTATACATAGTGACAAGTTACCTGGAAGAGCTATAAACCCCATGAGAATTTGTTTATAAACATAAATTTAGGGAATCAGCTAATAAGCTCTGTTAGTACATGAAAACTAAGGAGAAAAAAATATGATTATCTCCAGAAATTGTGTGTGGATGGAGTATTTGATTATACTCAGTATTATTAAGGTAAAAGATTACACAATAGGATGATAGCATATCTATAGCATTGAATAGGAACAGGATTAGAATACGGAGGGGGCATGGATATCAACTAAATTATTTTTATAGAGTTGACTGTGCAACCATATAAATATGTTACATTACTATGACATCATTATGGTTGCACTGTTTCCAAGAATCATATTCCTGGTGAAGGGATTGATAGTCTCCTGAGACAATGCTGTGGCTACTATGGAATTATGAACTACGTTTGTGCGGGGACTAGGATTTCTGGTGCTGGAGAAAGAAGGAACCAGTGCAAGATCCTGTATCTATCTGAAATGTATCTATAGAAGGAAAGATGTGAGGGAGGAATATTAGACAAATCCTAAAGAAATAAGAAAATTGATCAAAATAATTCAAGAAAAATGAAGAAGATAGAAGTTAGGAAAAGAAGATACAACAAACTGATAATAGTTTTCTAAAAATAAGAAACTCAAGCAGTAGAACAACCAAAGTCTAAATAAAATAATTCAAGAAAATATTTTACAATAATCTGAAAAAATTGAAAAAATTGAAACTGCATATCATAAATTTATATGGGGGAGAAAGTCCCCCATACAAGCACAGATACATACCCTATCTGGGGCCTTTGAATTCTCAGGGTCACTATTAACTTCCTATTGAAAGGATCCTGGGGTCTCCAAAGAAAACACTAAGGTGGAAAATACTCAGCTATTATCTGGATAACAGATGGCAAGAGAATGATAAAAGAGAGCTGTGATCCTGCCCAAAACATTTAGGGGCATTTTCTGGGTAAACAAATGTATCTGAACAGTCAGGAAAAAAAGGAAACAAGGAAGTAACTGCGATAAAAGGAAAAAAACTGCAAGGCACTGAAACTCAAAAAGCATATTAAGAGCTATCTGTTCATGGCAGAACAGATAAATCACTGGTCCCTGCTGGGGAATGCAACATATTCAGCTTGTGATTTTGAATAAGCATATATGGGAGAAGAGAATAAAAATTCATTCTGCCTTCCTATTGTCACCATAACAACCAAATAAATTTCAAGACATTTTCTTTCTCTAGTGATTAGTATGTGAAGAACAAAAAACAGAGACTGCAATATATTACATGACACAATAGTATGTACATAAGCGCTCTTAGTTTTTTAAACTAAAGCTATTTACTATGTAGCAAAACACTTCACTGTTTTAGTTTGAGATGAAGATGAACGCCTATCTAACATTTGCTTCGAGAACAGACTGTGTGAGCTGTGTAAACAGAACCTGGTTGTCATGAACCGACGTACAAGGATTCATTAGACTCTCCCATTCTCAGAGGTCTGGAAACAATCCTACACCAAAGTGACATCTGCAGTCATATTGAATATAGTCATTTGAAGTCAAAGCCTGCAGTTCTGTATCTAGGTTGCATTTGGGACCGAGTCTTCATGCAGCCTGACTGAGCACTTTAGAGCCCTCTATCTCTTTCAGGGAAGCTAAGCATGAGGGTTCCCTTCCTAAAGACCCTGGGAATAATGTCCCCCCGAGCTCTTCTGTAATGATAATCTGGCCCCAGTGCTGGTGTCCACATATATTTCTTACTGGGAGGGATGCTGCGAACAAGCATGTTTGAATTTTCTTCCAGGCACCTGAATGCCACACTACCTGTCTCTGTCTCATGGTTATTGCAGACAACGTGTGCCCACAGCCTCAGCCCTGGACAGCATGTGCCAGGATCTATGGGGATCCTGGGGATCCTGGGGGTGGGCATCCAGAAGCCAGAACAAACTAAACCCCAAATAACCCAACAGTTGGAATGAGAAGGCAGCATTACACAAAGGCTCAAATAACGGGGCGAGTATGAGAGTCCATCCTCGAGGTAGGTTTACAACCCAACTGGACTTTCCTAGAAGTCTATCTGCAAGTGGGCAGTTACCAGGCTGGATGCCCAGGGCCCTTCTCCATCAGAGAACATAATTCTGGGAACCGCCTCCTCTGCCGGTCTCATAGGTGTGGGGTGCCAAAAACGGGTAAGAGATATGCCTTAGATAAAGGAACACCTTTATCTATTCTCACCCATTCCTGGCACACCAGACATGGTTCCTGGCAGGTTTTCTTATCTGTGGCGGCGGCCCCCTAACCTCCTAGGATTGACCCACAAGGGAGACATGTCCCTGAAAGATAAAGGTGTTTACCCAACAGGTGTTTTTCTGCTAGACAATGAACCCCCATCCTCCAGCCCAACGTGTGTTACACGGGATCTTGGTTTTACCTTCCCCACCACTGCGTTGTGACCATTCCTTTACCAGGGTGTTTAAGGGAACTTGGAACCTCTAATAAAGGACTCAGTGAACATGTGCTACAACTCAGTCTTGGACCATCTCAGTCTCTTCAACTGCTCTTCTTTTTCCCACCCACGGCTTCCAACAGCAGAGACAGGGCGAAGGGCCCAGGCAGTCAGACTGCCATCATACCACCCACCTCCCTGACCACAGCAGGTGGGTCTGGGGTCCCATCTGACCCAGTGATGTCAGGGCCCCTCCATATTAAAATGACAGACTGAACAGGTGGGTGGGTGGGTCACAGACAGAGAGAGGATGAAAGAGAAGCGACGGACATAGATAGAGTTGCATACAAATATCTCCGGTGCCACGGCCAGCTGAGAAAGCACAGCACAGCCTATGACTGTGTCCACCTGACTATTTGTGCCCAGGGCAGGGTGCTGGTGTTGGCCTAGGAAGCAGGGCCAGGAGGATGGGGCTGGTGCAGTGTGCTTCTGCATCCATCCTATTCCACTGTTTGTATAGGATAGCGAGGAGGATGGGGCTGGTGCAGTGTGCTTCTGCATCCATCCTATTCCACTGTTTGTATAGGATAGCGACATAATCTAATATGATTCGAGTACTTACAACCCATTAGTATTTTTCTATTATTGATGTAGCATGAAGATCTCAAGACAAGAAAACACACTGTAAAATGCTCATCCTCCAAGCTGGCTCTCAGGCCCTTGAGAGAAAATACCTGTTTCAAAACAGCCAAGGACCTCAATTCCATCAAAGAGAAAGTCATCAGGTCTTAGCATCCAGAAAAGCCCCTTAGGTCTTGTTTCCTTTCTCAGTCCTGCCGCCTGGTGCTTACTTTTCCAACACTGAGCAAAGTGCTACTTTCTGAGCAGTCATATCCCCCACACTGCGTCCCTGAGAAGCCTCAGCAGAGATGGGAATAAATACACAAAAATCAAAAATATTTAAGAGTTGAGCCAGAGTTAGGCTGATGGTCTGCTTTTATACACCCCCCCCCCAGAGTCCCTCAACTCCACCCAGAGGGTTTGCTATTGATGAATGTCCTGAAATCAATGATCATATGAATAATTAAAATTGCCAATGGACATGGTCTAAACAGCTCCGGTAATTTCACGAGCTAACAGGTTATTTTTCACTGATCTGCTCCAACCTCTTCATCGATGTAAGATTTGGAGCCATAGCTGGCCCAGGGCTCCCCAGCCACTGAGCAGTGAGACCAGGACTCACCAATGCCCAGTACCTGCTCCCCTCCCCCACCCTACTCCACCCATTCCCCCTCCCCCCTCCTCACCTCCCACTAGGTCCCTAGAACACTGCTCTCCACCACCACCCCTCTGGGTGTCCTGCTTGCCTTCTCAGACACTAGAGGGAGATTGGCTGCAGCTCCAGGCTCCTGGGTAGTCTCCGGTGGGCCATGTGCCTGTCCTCACTCACCCCAAGATGCAGCTGTGCACAGCGAATGGGATGGGCTTCCACCCTCGGATCCCCCCAGCAGCACCGAGCTTCTAGCATACACGGATGGGGCCCCCATGGCGGAAAGAGTCAGTATTTATTTAGAGAACGATTCCAAATGGGAGAAATCTGAAACAGCTTATGAAAGAGCCAAGCCCAACCCCACCATCGCTCAGACCGTGTTCATCTCCTCAGAGCTGCGAAGCAAAACACATTTTATGAGATGCACCTGCTAAGCTTCTGCGATCCCTGGGAGCAGTCGCTTGGAATGGGGTCTTTGGGCAGAAAACCGATCGTGGTATGGCCCCCGTTTTCCACTTCCCCCGCTCTTCCCCTCGATCACACCCCACAACTTCACGCTGCCAGGGAGCCTTCTGAGGACGGCCCCACTGTGTGCTCATGCTCGGGTCCCGCTGCCTGAGCCTCTTCTGAGAACATCTGTGTGGCCTGTTTCCTCCCCAATGTCAAGTCTCTGCCCGGATTTCATCTTGCCAGTCAAGTCTGCCCTCTTTAAGCTGCATCTCGCCATCCCCAGCCCTGACTCTCTGTCATTCACTCCAGACTTCATCGTCTGTGGCATTTATCAATGGTTGCTATTCTACAAAATCAACCTGAGTGTTATGCTAAGGTCTGTGAACCCCACTAACATCCAGGGTAACGCAGGTGAGGGTGTTAAGTCTCTTATAGCTCAGATGAATGCGTAGCACCTAACAGGCACCAAGTGTTACATGATCTGATTAAATTCTCTTCCATGCAGTAAAACACTATTGCTTTGTACTTAAACTTAATATTTTTCAAGAGCTCACATCTGTTATGGAAATGAGTCTTTCCGACCAGAAAATCTTGCAGAGATAATAACATGATCTTTCTTTGACGTTGCAGCTTAGCCCACAGACGCTGATGGATAGTTAGCATATCTTGTCTTCCCTGTGGTTTGGCACTCAAAATCCCTTTGTTTCTTTCAACATCTATGAGCAAGTAATTCGTTTGTCGTTTTTTTGTCTTTTCTCATATCCATTATGATTTCTCTGTATTTTTCCACTGGAGTTGAAGACTCGTAAAAGATGGCTTGGAGCAGAAATAGCCATGAGCAACACTGTGAGGTTAGCCCAGCAAATCTTTGATGATGTGCCAACAAAAACCATCCAGTGCTCCATTCCCCTCAGACACCACCCCACCTCAAATGCTGTTTCATCACTAGCCATCCGCTAATCTCTGCTAGAGCATCAACCCTTAAGTGGCTTAAGATACAACTACTCCAAAGGAATATTTCTCTTTAATGAAACTGAAAAATCCCAAGAACCCTGGGACCCCAAGATATGCAACTTCATGTCAGGTGATGGGAGGGAATAGTTGGAAAAAAGGCAATGTCTGCATGCTGAGTCCCATCCCATAAAAGTCTCCGTTCCCGAGGCTGCTCAAGGGACGTGGCTTCTGGATTTCCCACCTGAACAGACGCACTATGATGCCCAGAATGAGAATTCACCCTCGAACAGAGGTGTGATGAGCAAATGGACCATTTGAAGAATGCTGGGTAGATATAAGGGGTGTCTCGGGGCAAGCCTCCCCCTACCCCGGCCCATCCCACAAGAACAGCAACCAGGTTTTCCTTTGTAAATGGCCTGCCTGCCCCCTCTACCCCATCCTTACTCCATGGGGCCCCACTAGTGGGCAGGGGACCCAGCCCGAGCATCTCAGAACGCTCCGTGCCTGACCACAAAGGTAGAACGTGAGCAGGTCGAGCATGAGATTCCGCAGAAGGGCTGAGAGATACTTTCCCACGGCCATGAGCTCCCAACCAGCGGGTTGCAGGCTAGAGGAGGGCCTCCAAGGAAAGCTTCCAGCTAAGTGTGACGTCGAGACAGGCTGAGGTCTAGCAATAGGTCTCAAGTTTAGAGCTTGGGCCCTCTGAGGGGAGCCCGAGGACGTCTCTCTAGTCTAGGCCATTTCAAGGTCAGGGCTGCTGTTTGTTACTCACAGTCAGAGGAATGCTAGTCCATGAAGAACACACTGAATTTGGAATAAGAACGCGAGTGGGGAACATTCCAGCCTAGAAACGAAGAGGAAATGCTGGCTCAAGTGAAAAAGTGTCCCACCCGTTGAATGCAAGCTTAATGCATGCCAGAGCCCAGGTCTGATCGGGGCAAGAAGATGTCTGGGAATTTCCTAGAGCCCATCTGACATGTTGCACAAAGGTGCTCAGGGGTTTCTACGGTGCCAATGAACGTTAGACCCAAATGTCTGTGTGCCATGAGTCACGGTGTGCCCATGCTGCTATTCACACACTCCGGAGCTGGTCACTCAAGATGAAATGGCACCGAAGGAGAGTCTCTTTCATGCTTTTGACTTATGTAAAGTACCTCTCATGATTAGTAGGTGCCAATGAACAAAAACGTATTCAAGCTGGCACAGGAACTTGCAACAGATAGTGGAAGAATTTTCTATGAAGAGCACAAGAAGCAGCTCCCATGCATCTTGGGGCCAGAAACTGGACCTGGCAGTGAGTCATATCCTAAATTCCGCATTTCCAGGGAAGAGGAACTGTCTCATTCCTAAGGGGCCTTCGGGCCACCTGGTATCTAGAAGCTACCAGCCACCACAGTAGGAGCTGCTAGCAGTGAGGACAAGGATGAATTTCCCTCCTTTAGAAAGTAAATAAGCGCTATGATGACCATGGGAAACATTGTATTTCTCCCTATTGAGGAAACAGGATAAAACGATGAGAGAGCAGAATGATTTGAATCATTAATTCATCTTTAAGAGTATGAGTTTGCAATGGAATGAAAACACGACTCAAAAATGCTATTCAAAAGACATTTTCAATAAACTCAAAGCAGATATATGCAGTCCTATGTTCAGTGTGTTAGTATGCACAATCACCCAGGCATGGAAGCAACCTAAGGGTCCATGGACCATAATGGATGATAGAGAAGAAAGCTGTGATGTTGACACATGGAGTACCACGCAGCCATGAAAAAGATCAAACCCTGTCATCGGCAACATGGATAGAGCTAGAGGTGACTAGGCAAAACGAGATAAGTCAAATGAAGAAAGACAAATGCTGTGTTATTTCACTCATGTGTGGACGATAAAAACAAACAAAAAACAAACCCTTAAAGTCCAACAAGAAAATGGTGGTTACTGGAGAGGAAGGAGGGGAGGAAGGAGCGGGTGGAAGGGGTTCACTGAATAATCTTCAATGGCGTTGTCACTGGCGGTGGGTGTGGTACGTCACACACACTTATCAAGGTGTGAACCATGACATTGACATAGTCTTATAAACCAACAGTACCGCAGTTATCCTAGTAATAATAATTTTAAAAAATGATTCGGCTATTGAGTTTCCTCCAAAATTGCTTTGTGGATTGGTTCATGAAGAGTTCCTCAAACTAAACGGGACACATTCGACTTGGAACGATTGATGTTTCCTTACAGAGGTTGGGGTTTGTCTTTGGTAAACCGAAACGTAAGCGTCTTGGAAGAGTCATGAAAATTGTTTGGAATAATTCTCCCATTACATCTTGCACAGTTTAAAATCAACAGTATTACCACGATAGCTTTCACAGGTGTACGGCATAAATACATACCAGGACTACAGAAGGATGTTCGGAGCAAATCAGACATTGCATTCCCTCTGATAATTGTTTAGAGATGTTGGTCTCACTGGAAAGTTCAGGAAAGAGAAATGGGAACAAACATCAAGGGGCTAATCTCTGAGATCAATCGGAGATCACAGAATTGTTTCTGATGTTACAATGAGCATAATTTCTCAAGACATCATACGATAATTTAAAACATTCATATTGCTATAGATAATATTTATCTGAAACAAAGACATGATAACCATACAAAATCGCACGTGTCTGATTTAGTTTGAGGAAAATCTTCATGACCTAATCTACCAAGCAATTTTGGAGGAAACTAAAGCAAGGAACTCAGGCTTTCCAGGATCTGTTATTTTTTTTTTGTCTCAAGTGTGACATATTGGAATAATCTCTGCCCAAAGGAGGCCTGGTGAGGCGATGGGGCAAACGATATTAGTTCAAAAGATGAAAGAGGAAAATGACTGATGGAAGAATTGATAACATAAACATTGTCAAGAGTTCTTCTTTCCCTGCTGGGGTTCCCATGCCCCCCGCTATTTCAGATTTATAAAGGTGGTTATTAGGACAGAAAAGAAACTCGGTAATTCAACCTGAACATCAAAGACTTCTTATGTCTGAAGTCAGAGGGGGTTGGAGGGGTCGACTGACTAGAGAGGGGTCTGCAATTTTCCAGTCCTCAAGGCCTTGCTCAGCCTCACGACCTCGGGGACTCAAGATCGGGGGTCAGAGCCCACACAGAGAAGTTGGGGTGGACTCACCTCCGTGGAGATGGGTCGGGAGGTTCAAAGGAATAGATCCTCTCTGACCCACCCACTGTGCCACCCTAGAGGGCGAACATGAAAATGGCCACTATGGAAAACACCAGCTCTGGATTCACCACTGAATCCACTTCCTGAGGAGGTGAGGAGGTCTTCCAACAAGAGCCCCATTCGTGTGAGTGGTCCTCATCCTGCTAGGTAACACCATGCAAGAGTGCAGTGAAACATGGCGTTTGTCTCTTTTCATTGGTGCATTTAGTTCATTAACAATTAGGGTGATTGTCGCTATGTAGCGGGCCATGCTTGTCATTTTGCTTATCCTTTTGTTCTATTCAGTAGCTTGTGACGTTCTTCTTGTCCATTCCTCCATTGGTTTAAATTGTAAGCTTCTTGTAATATATCCTGAAGGAGGGGAGGTTTAGTCGAAGTGAATTTCTGAAGATTTCCCCTCACAGATGAAGGAGAGCTTTGCAGGATACAGTATTCCTGGCTGGCAATTATTTTCCTTGGAGTTTGTTGAAGATGTTGCTCCATTCTCTTCCTGCCCAAAGTGTTTTGTTTTTTCTTTTTTTCTTTTCAGACGAGGTCTTGCTATGATGCCTGGGGTAGTCCTGATCCTGCGGACTCAAGCGATCCCCAGCCTCAGCCTCCCAGGTAGCTGGGATGACAGGTGCCCATCACTGCACTGGTTGCTTTTTTGAGACCAGGTCTTGCTATACTGCCTGGGGTCATCTCAAACTCTAGAACTCAAGAGATCCCCTCCCAGCGCTTGGACTACAGGTGCACCACCACGCCCAGCTCTGCCTGACGTGTTTCTTCTGAGAAAACTGATATGAGCCTAATAGGTTTTCCAGAAAAATTTAAAGCTGTCAACAGAACTTAAACATAGAGCAAGAGAGGGAGAGGGGGGTAAAACCGGGGAGAGCACAAGAGATTAAGATGGTTCACGGGTGGCAAGGTAGTGGAAGAACCTTGGGGTAGACAATGATGTAATTTATATATATATGTGTGTGTGTGTGTGTGTGTGTGTGTGTGTGTACAATCAGTCAAAAAAATTTTTTAAGTGGAAAAAGACAACAATACGGTGTCTGACCAGCACCTCATGATGGCGGTCACCTCAGGGAGACACGGTGCCTCAGAGACCTGAGAAGTAAACTCAGCTTGGAGCAGAGATGGTGTGTGGAGTGTGAGGGGCAGGAGGGCAGAGACAGGAGGAGGAGGTGATGGGTCAGGGAACCACCCTCAGGAGTGCACCTGGGGGGGTGAGGGGCAGAGGAGGATGAGGCCTGGATGGTTGTGTTAGGAGTTGCATGTGGGATGAAGAAGAAATGAGATGGGAGAGATGGATAATGATCGGAGGGCAGTCAACTCACAGACGATGACCACAGAGCAGGATCTGAGCTGGCCCGATTTGAGGCAATCACGGACGTCCTTCCGTAGTTTGGCAGGGAAATCATCGCAATAATCTAGCAAGGAAGGCGAAACTCGGTGCCAAAGCGTACGTGACGAACAGCAGCGACACACGTGATTGTATGACGCTGTTCACAGACAGCACGGGCCCGTGTGTTGAGATGGAGCAAACTCCATCTCGCCTTAATGGCCTCCAGCAAACTGGAAACCAAATCCAGCTCTAAATTCCTCTAAAGATGCGATGGCGCCCGCGGACCCCCCTCTTGCATCCCGGACCCCCCTCTTGCATCCTGTTCCCACGTCTCTCAAGCACGCACTGACCACGGCTCGTGCCCGTCGTCGCTGGGGCACCCACCTCAACCACCAAAAGCGAGACAGAGCCCTGATCTCACTTGACGCCTTTCAGGAAAGAGGAGTTTGCTCTTTCAGAACCGCGCCATCGCCTCATCATATTACAGAAGCTCAGGTGGCATCACCCAGGACCAGCCTGCACCCCAACTGGGCCGTGACCCGACAAACCCTGGACCTGTCTTTCTACATGTCCTTCCCTCCGCTCCCCAGGAGGGGCTCCAGGCTCGTGCCAAGCCTTGGACACCAGCACCTGGCCGGTGTCACCCCACACCTGCCGCCAGGTAAGCAGCTCTGAGTGGCACCTACATGCGCTGACCCCACCTACATGCATCGACCTCCCTGCCTGCCTGCCAACCCCGTTCACAGCGAGCACATGCGTGTGGACGGCTCGTGGTCCAGCGATTGACTTGGGGGAAAGTCACGGCGCCCTGAAGCGTGTCAGAACTCGGCTACACTGCCTGTGACCCAGGTGCGTGCTTCAGTCTTGTCACCACAGCAACAACTGGGACTCAGGACCCTTTAGCCTCTGCAACAGGACTGGGTGCCAAGATCGTTGTGCTTGGCACGTGATCTTACTATTCGGGGAACGCTGGTTTCTCACGCTGGCTGCTACGCAGAAAATAAGGGAATTCTCTGGCTTGGGATTCTATCCTGATGGCACAAAGCAGCTTGTTTTACTGCTGGCGAATGAGTCATTTTTAAAATCGTCCCTAATTTTTTTTGATTGCACACATGAGCACACACATATCATTGTCTACCTCGAGGTTCTCCCATCCCCTTGTCACCCGTGGACCATCTTTATCTCTTGTGCCCCTCGATTTTCCTCTCCTCCCCTTCTCTTACTCTAGGGTCCAAGTCCATTGGCAGTTTACATTTTTTCTTGTCCATGTGTCTCTTTTCCCTGTATCCCTCCTTTAAGGGAGACCATCCGTAGTTCTCTTTTTCCTTCGGGCTGATTTCCTCTAACAAGATTCCTTCTAGCGCTATCCATGTTGCTGCGAACGACATCAGTTTGTCTTCTTTGATGGGTGAATAATATTCCAGTGGGTACGTAGACCACAGCTTTTTCAGTCATTCGTCTTGTTGAGGGGCATTTGGGTTGTTTCCATATCCTGGCAGTTATAAATATGCTGTGATAAATATCCAGGTACAGGTGTCTTTTTTGAGACCAGGTCTCGCTATTTTTGCCTGTGGAACCGCAGGCTCTCGTTGCCCGGGGTACCACGGACTCAAGCCATCCCCAGCCTCAGCTTCCCAGGTAGCTGGGATGACAGGTGTGTGCCACCACGCCCAGCTGTTTTTTTGGAACTAGGTCTCGCTACGGGCCCCAGGCGGGACTCGAACCACGATCCCTAGCCCCAGCCACTTCATAGGCTGAAGCTTACAGGCACGAGCCACCGTGCCCAGCTCAGGTGTCTTTTTAAATGAGTGTTTTTGTGTTCTTTGGGTAGATTCCCACAAGTGGGACTGCTGGATTGAACAGGAGTTCCATTGTCATTAGTTTGAGGGTCCTCCACACAGCTCTCCACAGTGGCTGGACCAGTGTGCATTCCCACCAGCAGTGTAAGAGTGTTCCTTTCTCTCCACATCCATGTCAGCACTTGTTGTTTTCCTTCTGTTGTTGTTTTGTTTTGCTTTTTTACGGGCCATTCTTACTGGTGCACGATGGCATACATGTAATTATGATGGACTCTCTTTTGAGTCGAAGTTAAGCTTTGTCCTAACATCCCAAAGGAACTGCAGTGGGCAGCTAGCAGGGCGACCCTTTGAAGGACAGAGGCTATCAGCACAGAGTGCGTTGATGTGCACCCTCTCACCGTGACCGTGTGAGACATGAATGACGGAAGCTGAAAACACACCCTTCCCGTCCCCCAGGACCGCCCTCCGGCACGGCTGGACCAGCAGAAAAGGGGTGTTTGTTGTAAATACCAGGGGATTCCTTGGGGGAAATGAAATCTCGCTCCCTGGACCGCAGCTTAGGCCGGACCTGCGCTCTTGCAGAAGGATGGAGGAGCTCAGCACCCGCAGCGGGAAGGCATCCCTCAGGGGAGACAGCACAGAGCGGAAGGGTGCGTGGAGCAGCAGGAGGTCGCGCTCCTGAGCGCAGACGCTGCGGACATCGCGGGACCCACGCGGGCAGCTCCTGCGCGCGGACAGCGTCCACGCAGCGCGATGCAAACGCTTCCCGGATGGCGTGAGCCCAGCCGCCATCACAGAGCGCTCTGGAGGGGGACACGGCCGGAGCCTCGGCGCCAGGGTCACGCTCTGCACCCCACCACGGCGGGGGGCAAGGGGGTTTCTGGGGTGCTTGCCCTCCAGCCGCCCAGACCTGGGGGGTGGGGTGAGGCAGGGCTGCGCAGGAACGCGCTCTGTGGGG
>PVHY01023069.1:0-21512 GCA_004024945.1 Uropsilus gracilis | reverse complement strand
CCAACAGGCCCTCTATCTCCCCTGCCTCTGCATTTCCTTGCACTTCAACAGCATGCACTAGGCTCTGCACAAAAATGGAGCTTCTAGGGAGAGTGGAATTCTGACTAAAGAAAATCAGTCACTGAGAAAAGTTAAAGTTCTAATGATGAATAGAACCTTCTAGAAGAACAAACTTTATCAAATTCATGTATTCCCAATACGATAGCTTATCTAGATGGACACTGGACATTCTCCTGTGTAAAAGACTAAGGAAGTTATTGTGTTGCAGGAGTTTCCAGTGAGATGTAAATAGGTCATTGAAACATCTTCATAATTCTGATGTTTTGAAGTATATAGAATAGTGATGATAACTCTCCTATCTTAAAATATCACATAGTAAACAAAACTGAAATTTGAGTAACAGACGGGAGAAACTGGCCAAGTGGAGGATAAGGGATGCGTTGGCAGAATATCACATATATGATATGGAGACAATGGAATTTATTTGTCCAATAAATGGTAACAAATGGTAAAAAATTCAACATTGAAGCAGAGAAAATAGATGAAAGTGGCATACCTAAGATGACACAAAGTGTAGGTTATGTTCACTTAATATACTTTGCAAAAAAACATTTATTATTTAAATTTTTGGGGCCAGGAACCGTGGCATGTGCCTTTAATCCCAGGCTAAAAAGGGAGGCTGAGACTAGGAATCGCTTGAGTCCACAGGTTTGAGACCTGCCCGGGGCAACATAGTGAGACCTAACCTTGAAAAATAGCTGGGCGTGGTGATGTGCACCTGTAATCCCAGTTAGCTGGGAAGCTAAGGTTGGGGATCACTTAAGTGATATTCCCGGCAACATGAGTCTGCGATTTCTGGGGCAACATAGCAAGACCTAGTCTCAATGAATGAATGAATGAATGAATGAATGAATGAATGAATGAATGAATGAATGAATGAGTGAGTGAGTGAGTGAGTGAGTGAGTGAGTGAGTGAATGAATGAATGAATGAATGAATGAATGAATGAATGAATGAATGAATGGGTGAGTGAGTGAGTGAGTGAGTGAGTGAGTGAGTGAGTGAGTGAATGATGAATGAATGAATGAAATTTTCTGATTATAGTTTTTAGTGTAGGTTCATTTAATTTCCATGTCATTACAAAGATCATTAACTGCTGTGTGCCATTTGCATACCAGAAGGGTCATTCCAAAGGAGATTAAAAAAACCTCTCCCCTTAACCATCCTTAAAAAACTTAGGGATTGACTTACTAACATAACCTTCTAAAATTCACTGAAGCCCCTGGCTTTTCCTTATCAATGTTAGCCTTATCAAAGTTACTGACCACCCCTACACTACCCCTCCCTCAATTACTCTTTACTTTAAAATGTTCATTGTCTCTCAAAATTGCTTGTCTTCTTTGGAATTCAACAGGCCCTGCCCTATGTCCCTATAAATACCCCTTTCTTTTGTTAATAAAGTTATCTAATGACCCATACCTCCATTTAACCCCCAGGCTGCTGCTGGGCAATTTCTCCTGTTGGTTCATTTCTCCTACTTGCCTCTGGCGGCCAACAATTAACTACAAAAATATTTTATGATTATAAAACAGCATTTTGAAGCATTAAATGTGCTTCAAAAAACAAAATGGGTACACGCTATTTCCTTCATGTTTTATCATTGACCTGTTCATTCATCTGTCCTTTAAATGATCTTTTTTTTAGTTGTCACTATAATGATCAGCACTGAATAAACCTGAACATAAAATTGTTACCAGTATTTCTTCTATCAGAAAAGGTGCTTACAGTAAAATGTGTCAAGCCTACAGGATCCTCACAAATTAGTATTAAGTTGATTTTCAGAGAAATCAAACCAATTTACACAATATTTACAAAAACAAGATGTAGCTTACTACACCACCCTTTGCCACTACTAAATATTATATTTTCCAGTATTTTTAATTTGATGAATAAATTGAATTTTCATGTTGCTAATTTTTTGACGTTATTACCAGTAAAAGGCTAATTACACTTTTTGATTAAATAAATCATTATATCTTCATTTTCCTTTTTGGGAGATGGTGTTTTTTAAGAAATGATTTATATGGCTTAGTATAGATCTTGTAGATAAATTATATTTATTGCCATTACTACAAATATTTTCCCAGTTTATCATTTATCTTTTCATTTTGAATGAGCTGTTTTCTCTTGAATTTTAATCTTAATCATAGTCAAGTATTTGTTTTTCAATTAAGAAGCAATGTATTTTCATTATGAATAATGTAAAAAATATAAAATACAAAGAAGAAATTTTAAACACTTGGAACTGTACCGCTAAGAAAAATGCTAATAAAGAAATAGAACTTAAGTCTCTATAGGCTTGCTTTTTTATTTTAAAATGAATGTCTTTACATTGAATATACTATTTTATAGCCTATACCACTTGATATTCCTATAGCTTAAATGACTGATTAGCATTCCATAGATAAATATAGCATAATTTATTTGACTAATCTGTTACTTTTATATATTTAGATTGTCTTTTATTGTTTTTTTTATTTCAACTAACCTATGGAAAAGCTTAGAGAACTCTGGTAGATAATTTTTTTCATAAATTTAATGTAAAATTGCAGATATGGAATTGGTAATTCAAAAGAGTCTCTGATATGTGCTATAAATTCTACTTATGATTTGGACCCAATGTTTGGATATTTATATTCTTTCACTTTTATCCCAAATAATTATGCAATATACACTTTTAAAGAAAAAAGCAATAATTCTTTAAAAACTATTTTTGATTTCTGATGATGTTGAACTTAAACGTTTTATTTTGTTATTTTTATTCCTGACACTGAGATGAATGATTTGGCTTGTTTATAAGAATATCTTAACATTTGTTTTATCTTTTAAAGTTTATGTTAGGCTTCCAGAATCTATTTTGTTCCTAATATTTGCCTAAAGAGCAGGACTTCAACTCATGCACAAATAGACTTAATAAAAATAATTAGTATTTTGAAGGAATGCAATAAATTATGAAATAAGTTTTCATATCTCAGAGTATATATATATATATATGTGTGTGTGTGTTTTCTTAATATTTTAGAATTACTTGAGTTTACTTATTTATTTGTTGATGATTAACACTCAATTTCTCCAAGGTGTTTTTCTAATATTATATAAGTTAATATATACCACAAGAATGTATCTACTTTTAACATGTTTATACTAAAGTATTTTGCATTACTGATATAATAAAATTTCTCTTTTTAACTAGCTCTTTCTCTATGAATATAGGAAAACTACTTATTTGGTGTAGCTGTCCAAAAACTGACCAGTTCATTAGTATTAGTGTATTTTCATTACCATAACATGACACTTTTTTCTATTTTCCTCCAAAATACCTTATTTATTTTCCTAGTCTTCCTGGATTTTCCAAAAACCCCTAAAGCTTCCCCTGAATCTGAACTCCCTTGGAGGTCCCTAAATGAAGTTGGGAGCTCTGAGACTGTCCCCAAAATTAATGCAGTGTATTTTCTGAAGGGAGAGTCCATGGTTTTTGTAAAATTCTCAAAAGATTACATGACCATACAAAATTTAAGAAATTGTGCTTAATGTTTTACTTGTACAAGTGATATTGGCAATTATATATATATGCACACGTGTGTATGTAATCATGTTGTATTGTGAAAATCCTCTTCTTGGTTGACTAAAAATTTGTTTGATATTTAAAAAATAAGAAATAAGTATTGTGTTGTATAAAATACATTTTCAGAAAGTACTGAAATTCACACTTTTAAATGAAATGTTGGCAGGATGAAACACATTAACTTACTTTGGAGCATATTTATATTCTTGAAATAAATTCTACATTGGCATAATCTATTATTAACATAGTTTTGTACTCAATTTTTATTTCAATCTTTTGCATCTAGTAAAATTAATCTATGGAGATTTTTGCATGTGGTATATTTTCAAAATTGGAAGAAGACTTATTATTGTTACAGAATAAACATTTCAGTTAATATTTACAAGATGGGTCTTTTTTCAATCTTTCATTATAAACTACCTATGTAGTTTGGTTTCTTATAAATGAGTTTCTTATAAATGGCAATGAGTCATTTTTTAAACTTTCTAGATCAATCTCAGTACTTTAACTGTGATTTCATGATATTTGCATTTAATGTAATTATAGACATGTTAGAGTTTAAATCTGCCATTTTGTTTTGTTTTTTGTTTAATCTCTCATTTCTGTTTTGTTTTTTCTTTCCTTCCTTTAGGTTTCTTTAACAATTTAATAATTTCATATTCATCTATAGCATTTTAATGTATTTCTTTGTATTGGTTTTTAGTGACTGTTGTGTTATATTATCTATATTTATACACATGATATATACATATATGTATAACATATATGTATGTGTACATATATATCTATATATAGCCTATCACACTATACAGATGTGGTCACTATACCAGTTTGAGTGATGTGTAGGCACCTTACCTTCCTTCCTTCCTTTGACCTTTCCTGTTTATAACTGTCTTAAACATTACAAATGTTTAGAACCAAGTCAGATCGTGTTACAAGTTTGCTTTAATCACCAAGTCATAAAACTCAACGAGAAGTCTATAATATGTACTCACAACTTTGTTTACCACTTTACCTAGAATTTTGAGCATTATATTATGAGAAGTTAATCATATTTAAATGTCTGTTTTAGCTGACTTCCTTTAACATTAATCCTGAGAAAGAAGGTAGAAGTGCCACCCTACTACTCCTAGGCAGAGGTGGAAATCCACAGGATGGGGTGCTTTGTTATTGTTTGCAGGAATTGAAGTCCTGGATTCCCTGCAAACTGGTCCAACCACTATGGAAAGTTGTGTGGAAGACCCTTAAACTACTGAAAAATGGAACCACCATTTGATCCAGCAATCCCACTTCTAGGAATCTACCAAAGGTTATAAAAACTCTAATTCATAAAGACACCTGTACTGGATATTTATTGCATCATTATTTACAATAGTCCAGATATAAAAACAACCCAAATGCCACAAAACCTATGAATTATACAGAAAACTGTTGTATATGTACATGATGGAATATTATTCATGAATCAAAAAAGGAAACATGTCATTTGTAGCAAAATAGACAGAGCTAGAAGAAACCATGCTTGCAGAAATAAGCCAGAAAGGAAAGGAAAAATATTGTATGGTCTCACTTATATGAGGGATAAAAGAAAAACAAACAGACAAGAAAAAAATTAAAACTAATTTTCAGCAGAATTAAAGCACAGAGCATGAGAGGGGGAGAGAGAAATCAGGGTTGGAAGGGACACAAAAATTAAGACAATCATTCATGGTGATAAGGTGGAAGGTGGTGGAAGAACCCTGGGGTAGATAATGATGTAAAAATAAATTGTACCCACAAAATATAAAAAAATAAAGGAAAAAATTAAAATAAAGTTCTGGATTCCCACTAGGTCTTCTCTTACACTCTGGCACATGCGTTGGGGAACATATTGACAGGGTAAAAGTTCTTTTTTCCCCTTTAAACTTTGCTGCTGTAAGTTGGTTGGGGACAGTTTTTGTTTGTTTGTTTTTAATGTTTAGCTGGAACAAAGTATGATCATTGGCTTTAAAAATCTTGCTAAACTGACTCTTGGTTCTTTAGTTAATGAGAGCACACCTTTGTTTAAGAATTTTTTTGTCTGCCTATTAGCACTTCAGCATTGCTCTCATCTTCAGCTCCCAGTCATGAATATCTGAAGCACTAAGGAAACCCAGCAAACTTACCAACAGGATATTCTTTGAGTATCTAGTTGGTCTATCTTTTTGTCTCTAACTTATAGAATATTCCTATGCACCTTTCAACCATAATGTACATTTTATTGTAACTAGAAGAATATGGAAAAGCAAATCTACTAATTTTCCTAAATACAAAATTTTACTTATTTTTTTTTTCATTTGTAGTTGAACTAAAGATTCTTTTGGTTATATTTTATAGGAATTTGATTTTTGTTTTGTTTTTATTATTCTCTGGTCGACTTGCTTAACAGTTTTTTTTTTCTATCCTCAAAACTTAAAAAAAACAATATAAGGATGTTTGTATGTATTTAAATATGTATTTAGAAATTATGTCTATTCAAAAAGACATGTCTTCCTTTAGTTCAATGATGTTTATTCTTTCCCTGGTATTTCTTTGAATATCGATTTTTCTCCTTTACTGTAGAATGCATACTAAATTGATTTTATTTCCTGTATTTACTTATTACTTATTTTATTTCCTGTATTTACAATAAGTAAAAAAAAGTGATTTTCTCAGTAATTTGCATATACTATCACAAAGTTGTATATGATTTAAAAACCTTATTTTCTTACAGCATGTGATAAGGGCCCACTAGGATACCTACATGCAACAAAATTTGAATCTGTGCTCTATAGTCTTATTTTCATCAACATCATTCCAGCCTCATCCACAAGATGGTATTTTCTGACCTTAGAGTGTCATATATACTATTTATAGGACTGTTAGACATACATATTAGAAAAAATTCAATGCCTCGCCAGTTTTTGTTTTTTGTTTTGGGGTTTGTTTGTTTGTTTGTTTGTTTGTTTGTTTTGAGAAATGGAACTGCTCTAGTGTCTTGGATTTTTTCCAGTAAGATAAACTGTCAGGTCTTGATTTGACCCATGATTTTCTCTGTTTACGTACTGTAAAATACACAGGATTGCCATGCGCCTCTAAGGAAATAAACCAATGCATGTTAACTCTACTTGACAAATGTGAGTCCTTAACTCACCTCTGAAATTCTACACAATAAGGATTCATAAGAGTAGAAACATTATTAGGTGTGTTGTTTTTCATTATATTGATAAATGCCTCTCTAAAGTTTTGATAAACTTATATTATTCATTTCTTATGAAATAATAAACAATGAGCTTATTTTCTCAAAAAGTTTAGATAATTTAGGAATATTACTGTCTCTGTACCCTTTGATCTATTTATATGGTAATGTGCAAAAAGAGAAATAGCAACTTCTCCAGAAGCTGACTGAGGTCCATTTCAGAGATAAGGCACTGGCCATTTTCCCTTATGTCTCCACTCCCAGATAACACAAGTCCTTTCCTCTTTCAACTGAGATCTGGACCTTGCCTCTTTGATAATAAAGAAGAATCCAAGTAGCAAATCTAGCATCTGATTCTTCTTATGAAGAATCTCTCTCCATGAGCACTGCTGGAGATTCATTCCTATATCCATGGCTGTAGGAAACTGGACAAGAGTTAATGAATTTATACTTATGAGCTTCTCTTCTCTACCAACTGAAATACAGTCTTTACTCTTCCTGACATTTCTAATCATCTACCTGATCACCCTCATGGGAAACAGCCTCATCATTCTGGTCACGTTGGCTGACCCCATGCTGCACAGTCCCATGTACTTCTTCCTGAGGAACTTGTCCTGCATGGAGATTGGCTTCAACTTAGGCATTGTGCCCAAGATGCTGGGGACCCTGCTTGTCCAGGATACAACCATATCCTTCCATGGTTGTGTCACTCAGATGTATTTCTTCTTCTTCTTTGGAGTTGCCGAATGCTTCCTCCTGGCCACCATGGCATATGACCGCTATGTAGCCATCTGCAATCCCTTGCATTACCCAGTCATCATGAACCAAAAGACATGTGCCAAGCTGGCTCTTGCCTCCTGGTTTCCAGGATTCCCTGTAGCTACAGTACAGACCGCATGGCTCTTCAGTTTTCCATTTTGCAGCAACAAGGTAGATCACTTCTTCTGTGACAGCCCCCCTGTGCTGAGGTTGGTGTGTGCAGACACAGCACTGTTTGAGATCTACGCAATTGTGGGGACCATTCTAATTGTCATGATACCCTGTTTGCTGATCCTATGTTCCTATACTCGCATTGCTATTACTATCCTCAAGATTCCATCAGCTAAGGGGAAACATAAAGCCTTCTCTACATGCTCCTCTCACCTCCTTGTCGTCTCCCTTTTCTATGTATCTTTAAGTCTCACCTACTTCCGTCCTAAGTCCAATAATTCCCCAGAGAGTAAGAAGATGCTATCATTGTCTTACACTGTTATGACTCCCATGTTGAACCCCATCATCTACAGCCTGAGAAATAATGAGGTGAAGAATGCCCTTGGCAGGATCTTCCGTAAGGTCTTTGGCCATACAACCTATATCCCATAGACATTCAGAAACAAGAATAAAATTTATTGAATGGGAAATAACATTTTTCATATTTTGGACTCTTCTATGCCTCTGCTTATATATCCATTGAGATAAAACCCAGCTGCTGAAATAATAAAGTGTAATACAGAGAAAAGTACACAGGAGTTGACCTATCACTACTATCTACCAAACTCCTCTTCCTGCCCATTGTAAAATCGCATTCTTTTTCTTTTTGACATCATCATTTCTGTGGCCAAATGATTCAGCTATTCACTTCCCTGCCTGCATTAGTAACAATATAAAAACTGCTTTTACTCTTCGGTTCACACACAATAAAAGAGGGCAAATATCATCTTGTTCACTTATCTTCTTTTGGGCAAATCTGATGCCATTCATCAGATTTTAAACCCTATGATCATCCAAATGCATAATTCTTCTCACTGTCCTATTTCAGTTCTCACATCCTTGAAGCAATGTTGGTTCTTTCAAATTTACAGGTCTGTAGTATGAATAAGGATAAGTGGATCCATAATCTATATATTTTTAATATATATATTATATATATAATATATATCTATAATGTATATAAAAATATATATAAATATATATTTTATAACTCCAATATAATATATACTTTATATATTTATATAATATATAATATATATTTTATATATTTTATAACTCCAATAATTATTTTCTCCTTAGTTCTTTTTTTTCCCAAAAAATAACCTGGGTTTTTCAACCCCATATTCAAGTTCTTTACACATTTTGAAGTAATGTGATGCATTTCAATCATAAGTTGGATACAAATTGACTATAGTAGAGCTCTTTTTTAACCACTGAAATTTTCTAATTCTTTTTATAATGTCATAGAATTTACTCTATTGTAGATAGTTTATTTACTGAGTCTCTAACAATTAAAAATTATGCTGTAAAAATAGCTTTATGCACATTCCTTTTTATATTTTTGCCAGTGTATCTGAAAGACAAAGAAATTGTCTTTTTGGACAAAGGATAAATGCATGCGTAATGTCCCTATATATTTACAAAAACTTCAGAGTGGTTGTATCTACACTCTCACTGAAATTTATAAGGTTGCTTATTTCCTACTCTACCCCCAGGTTATATTAGTAACATTTATCACCAAACATTTGGAATTTCAGTTATATGATAGGTTCAAAAGTTCAATTAAATTTTCATTTGAATACAATAAAATTTGAAGACTATGTGATAAGTGATTAAATCAGAAGTTGTGCATTTTGTTCTGAGTTCTGAGCTCATAGTTTAGATATTTAAAAGTTAGTGAGGTCTTGCTATTTTTCCATATTTAAAAGGATTTTTGCCCTTCATCTTAGTGCAAAGCACAAGATGAACATCCCAATCAATCAAAATGGAAATATTATGTTATATTAACAGGAGCGAAGATAGGACATCAGTATCTTAAAAATGTCTTATGGAAAAAATTCAAGCACATCAGTACAAACACAATGCTGGATACTAAACACATAATAATGAAAAGTTAGGTACAGTGATGACTGTTTCCAATAAAAACATGCACTCAAACATCTTGTTCATAGCACTGTAAGAAATGTTCAGATAGGCTTCAGTGTCTCTGAACAAAACCTTCATCAGATGGGTACCTTTTATTATATTTTTATTGATTACATACATATTTTTTTCTTACATTGTTGTTTACCCTGAAGTTCTCCCACCACAATGTCACCCATGAACTATCATCCTGATCACTTTTGCTCATCTCTCCTCGGATTTTGCCCTCCCTCCCTCCCTCTCCCTTGTTGTATGCTTCAGTTCTGTTATCAGTTTGTTTTAATTTTTTTCTTTTCCTTTTGTTTGTTTTCCCTGTATCCCATAAATAAGTGAGAATATCTAGTATTTATCTTTTTCTTTCTGGTTTATTTCAGCTAGGATGATTCAGATAGGAAAATTTTTATCTCAAATCATGACCTTCACTTTAATCCTTCAAGATCAATTCTATGCTAAATCTGTTAGAATTTTGAGTATTAACCAGACATTCCTCTTTTTATTTAACTGGGAGTTAGTAGTTGCTTAACAGATCCCCAACAAACTGCCTCTGATTTTCATTAATATTCTCCATTTGGGTTAGATAATGCTCTATGGGCCTCCCATGCTTGAAAATTTCTCCAGAGTCCAGGTAAGAAATATACCTGAGAACTCACCTAATGACAATGTAACCTGAGAAGAAATGTAAAACAGTACTGGCTTGTAGGGAATGAATTCACTATGTCAAAGATATAACTGCAAAAGATATAAGTGTATTTTATAACTTCATTTTAGCATATTTTGATAGTAGTCAAGACATGAGAGCAGCCTCAGTGTCCATCAGTGAATACATGGATAAAGAAAATATGACATATATACACAGATATGCATGGCCATATTAACATACAATAAAATATCAACATATAGGTAGATAGATTGTGTATATAATGAAATATTAATAATCCATTGAAAAAAGGAAATTCTGCATTTGCAATAAGATTGATGGAACTTGAAGGCATTATGCTAAATAAAATAAGCCAGACAAGACAAAGAAATTCAGGTACTGTATAATCTCAGTTACATATCAAACTTATTGAACAGAGAATAGAATAGAGAGGATGAGAAGATGTTGGTCAAAGGGCAAAAACTCCGTTGCAACCTGAATAAGTTTTGGGAATCTAGTATATAGCATGATTCCCATCATTAACACAAGTGTACCAAACACCAGAAAGTTGCTAAGAATGCATTTCTTAAATTTTTATAAAATAGGTTAGATTTCACCAACCCCCCTCAAAAAAGTAATTTTGGTGGGAAGTATTAACTGTTGCAGTAATGATTTCACAATATATATACATGCCTCAAGTCACACATCACCTACATCAGACTTCATGATGTTGTATCAATTATATTTCAATAAAAATGGAAAAATTAAAAATTAAGTTAAAAAAACAATACTGGCATGCTCCTCTAATCTCTCTCAGGCAGAAACCTTGGACAACAGACATGACTTAATTTTGTCCCTTTGTCCTGTAGCCTCACAAGTGCAGGAAATTTTAGAGCTCCAATAAAGACCTACCTCCAATTATGGGGTTGCAGAGTCTTCATGAATTTTTGCACTCTTGGGAACTCTTCAAAACTCACACCTATCAGAAAGTGAACCTATGATTTCATCTAAGGAGGCTAAAACATTGGGGGAATCACCTCCCTATAGTAAACAGAAGGGACCAAAATAGCCCTGAGACCCAGTCTGGAATCCTCTAGAGCAATTGACATAAGCCCAGCCCAGCACTTCTCTGGAGTGACTGATGGTGCACAGCTCAAAGGAGCTTTACCAGGTCTGACACCATCCAAGCCCAGGTTCTATCTTGTGTGTATGACACGGTCTAGGACAAAGGTTTTTCAAGAATGTAACAAGACACTAACTCAGAGTTCACCAGCAGTTTGGGCTGAGAGAAACACAACCCAGGGAGTTTTTGGAATTGCTGGCACAGTTTGTGGCTTTGCAAAATGACTTGAACCAGCAGAGCCATAGATTATGGCCCTGCTGGAGTCATCCTTACAACTGCAGTCTAAGACTGCAACAGAGTGACTGGTACAGACTGACTCTCTGGAATTGGAACCAGACAAGTCTCCTTCACAGTAGGTAAGTGAAGGGTGAATGGCAAGGGCACAGGCTTAATTCTCTTTCAATGAGGGTAATGGCTCGTTCCCAAAATATGTCTTTTCTAACACATTTCTGAGAGAAAAGAAGGGATCAGAGATCTCAAATATAAAGAACAAGGGCTTTTATAGGATTTAACAATTTTGGAAACCTGGGAAATGATAGAAAATAATGATCATATACTAGAAAATAATGAGCCTATGTAGAGTGTTTTAAAAAATTCAAAATGTGCATGTATTATCTCATTTCACTACTGCAAACATCCTTTTGCGTAGGTTGGGTATAATAGTTACCATTTTACAGTTAAGAAATTCATAACCCAGAAAACACCCTGTCTCTAGCTTAGTATCTCACAGTTAAAATAATAATCAGAACTTGAATTATTATTTTATGACTTCAGAGTCCTTATCTTTGTAACTATGTGGACTCAAACTTTCACTTATAAATGAAATAGTTATTTTAAAAAAGTCTAGGAATATTACCTAGTTCTTCCTTGTTGAAACAAATAATATCTTCAATATATCACCTCAGAAAGAAGGTACTCTGAGGTGTGCTAATCAGACAACGTGAACTTGTACCCCCAGACCACCCTTTCTCTGGGGGTTCTCTATCCGTGTCTGATCATTGCACTCATAACCAAACTTACCTACAGATCTACACTTGCCAGAGCAGCAAAAAAGCAGTGATTAAATTATACACTACCAATAGCATCCTGACAGTCACAACTACTTTCATGAAGTTATAGGAAGGTCAGTTCTTCAAAACCTAACTGACAACTTCACCGCTCCCCCTGCTTCCCTACATAGTAGAGGGAAACACTTAGAAAGTTCAAAAGGAAAGAGAGAGGTGATGGATATGAAAGAAAAAGATAAAGCTAGGTCAAAGGAAGAAAATATAAAGGGGGGGGTTACTGATGAAACTAGACAAATAAAGGAAACCATGGAATCGCAATGCTGGGAAGGTGGCAGAAACAGCCATGGGCCATGCTTTGCTTTGTGTTTCATGCAGCAGGAGGATCCTCTGACAATGCATGAGGGAACTAGCTCAGGGGAGAGGAGAAGAGTGAAATCCAAATAAGTTGCTCTCAGCTCCTACGCCTACTTGTTCATCCTCACCGGATTTAAATCTATGAATTATAGTACGCAGTTTTATTGGCATTTTTAGTCTTTTGTGTCAGTGTTCCTTATGAATGGGCCTTTCTGTGCCTACATTCTGTCTAGACAGATATATCCTGAGTCATGTTCCACATTTTCTTCATTATTCATTCAATAACAATTTGCTGGACATCTACCTTGCTAGGTGTTATGATTTAAAAGTTGAGTAGCACAGTTTCTCTTCCCAAGGTATTTACCATATAAAGGATGGAATGGAAAAATAAAGTGATTCTAATATAAATATAAAGTGGTATACCACGAGGCCCGTGCAATTATAAATAGTGCTGCAATAAACATCTGAGCACAGGTGTCCCTTTGTACTCACATTGAGGTCTCCTTTGGCTAGATTCCCAGAAGAATGATTGCTGGGTCAAATGGTAGTTCCGGTTTCATTAGTTTGAGGTTCCTCTACAATGCTTTCTATAGTGGCTGGACCAGTTTACATTCCCACCAGCAGTGTAAAGTGTTTCTTTCTCTCCACATCCATGCCAGCACTTGTTGTTGTCTGTTTTTTGGATGTGGGTCATTCTTAATGGTGTAAGGTGGTATCTCATGATGGTTTTGATTTGCATTTCCCTTACTGCTAATGACGTTGAACAGTTTTTCTTGTGACTGTTGGCCATTTGGACTTTCTCTTTGGAGAAGTGTCTTTTTAGATCTTCTCCTCATTTTTTAACTGGGTTCTTGCTTTGCTTTTGTTAAATTACGTGAGTTCTTTGTGTACCTTTGTTATCAGACCCTTATCACTTGTATAGAGGGCAAAAATTTTTTCCCACTCAGTTGAGATTTTTTTTTTTGTTTTTTCTGTTGTCTCTTTTGCTGTACAGAAGCTTTTTAGCTTGATGTAGTTCCAGCTGTTTATGTTTGTTAAGGGTTGGTTCACCTACCTTGATTTCCTCTTTCTCACCCTTTCCCTTTGCAGAAAATGTACCTGACTAGCCACACTGCTGCTCATGGTGCAACTAGACTCCTCTTTTCAGAAATGCTTGTAAAATTTGTAAAATTCTTTTAGTAGCACTGACTGATGAGGAGAGATTTGGTAGAAGCACGAAGTGAAGCTGTGGCTTTGAACTTCCTCTATAGTGCAAAGAAAAGTCAGGAGATGTATAAATATACATGGTGTGCTTTTTTCAGTCTGAAAAAAAATGACATTCTACAAAAAGACTGTGAATCCAATAGTGTCTTGCTCTTCCAATTTTGGGAAATTAGATCTTCAATAACTATAATAAGAAAATAGAGCATGCAGGAAAAGAGGTTCCCTTCCTAAATGTGTGACAGAGAAGTAAGTAGTATATAGATGCTTCTGCCTTCCTGGAGTATGAATGCCTAATGAAACCTGCTCAGAAGAATGATGCAGAGAAACTGGACAACTATCAGTGAATTTGTTCTTGTAAGCTTCTCAGCTTTGTCCTCTGAACTACAAGCTCTACTGTTTTTCCTTTTTTTGACCATTTACCTGATTACTCTAATGGGCAATATCATCATCATCCTGGTGTCTACAACTGACTCTGCCCTTCAAAGTCCCATGTACTTTTTTCTCAGGAACCTGTCCTTCCTGGAGATAGGTTTCAACCTGGTCATTGTGCCCAAGATGCTGGGCACCCTAATCATTCAAGACACAACCATCTCCTTCCTTGGCTGTGCCACGCAAATGTATTTCTTCTTCTTCTTTGGGGCTGCCGAGTGTTGCCTCCTGGCCACAATGGCGTATGACCGCTATGTGGCCATTTGTGACCCTTTGCGCTATCCAGTCATCATGGACCGCAGGGCCTGTGCCCAGCTAGCAGCTGCCTCTTGGTTTTCAGGATTTCCAGTCGCCACTGTGCAAACCACATGGATTTTCAGCTTCCCTTTTTGTGGCCCCAACAGGGTAAACCATTTCTTCTGTGACAGCCCCCCTGTCATTGCCTTGGTCTGTGCTGATACTTCTCTGTTTGAACTGGAGGCTCTAACAGCCACTGTCCTATTCATCCTATTTCCTTTCTTGCTGATCCTCGGATCCTATATCCGCATCCTCTCTACCATCTTCAGGATGCCCTCAACTGAGGGGAAACACAAGGCCTTCTCCACCTGTTCCTCACACCTCCTGGTTGTCTCCCTCTTCTACAGCACTGCCATCCTCACATACTTCCGACCTAAGTCTAGCACTTCCCCCGAGGGCAAGAAGCTGCTGTCACTCTCCTACACAGTAGTGACACCCATGCTGAACCCCATCATCTACAGCTTAAGGAATAGTGAGGTGAAGGCTGCACTAAAACGGATCATCCACCGGATCCTATGGCCTCAAAAACTATGACTGACTTAGATGGAAGCTGAAGGGATGGGATGCAAGAAGGGGAAAAAAGTAAGTTTTTCAAATGAATTTTTGTCCTGACTATTCCCTGGAGTATATCCACTAGGGTGTTTTACTTTCCACTGGGAAAGTAAATAGAAGAACATGTGTGATGAAAGAGAGAACTAAAGTGGACTCAATATTCTTTGGGGTCTGTGGTAGCAATTTCTCTGGGGATGCTGCTAATTTACAATCTATCTAAGGAACTATCTGAAGTTTGATAATATCACTTCAACTTGTCTTTTTGTTGTTTCACTTAAACATTCTTGGAATTTTTTTGCCCATTACATTTTGTAGTTTTGAAAGTTTTTGCCCATTACACTTTGTAATCTTCTGTATTACTTTCTTTTGTGTATGCAAAAACTCTGCCTACAACTTACAAAAATTCTTTTGTGTATGAGGTAATCGTTACAGAAATGAAATGTAAATGTTTGTTTCATTTTTTCATTTATTTTTCAACTAATTTTGTACTTGAAATAAAAAGTTCATAAAGATTTATTTAGCATTTCCATGTGTTATATACCCTGTTTAGGACAAGACACCTTGGTGAACAAAACAAAAATTTCTTTCCTCATAGAATTTACACTCTAGTGAGAAGGTAGAAAATAAAAACATACTTAAAGGCCTCACAGGCTTGTGTCATATGCATGGTTAGAGGGCTATCAGTTGAGGAGCTCTTCCTCTTTTACCATGTGCCTCATCTGGAGATCTGGAAAGACTGTTGCACATGGATCACAGCCTTAGCTTCAAATTACCAATCTCAGATATGAGAGTTGCTTGAAAGAAATGGTATGAGAGAATCTTTGAACTTTTATTTATCATTTAATCAATGTGGTAGTCCCTCTTTCTAATTTTGTCCAGAAAATATAGCCCAACTCTTGACTATTTCACAAACAACAGAATTGGAAAATGAGTATCATAACCTTATGTAAGCTATTAACAATTTATTGACAATATAATAGCATGTTCTCTCCACAAACTCTACATAGAACTCTGACTTTCTTTGCCATGGAGCTATAAGAACTAACTCAATCTTACACACAAAAAATAGTCAATTCTCATTTAACAAGGGCTCCAGAAAGGCAGCATAATCTGAAGCATCACTATAAGAACTTACAAATAAAAAGAGGTTGGAGATCTCTTTGTATAATCACAATCATACAACTAAGTCAACTGGCATCATTGTAAATCTATATTCTCCAACTTTAGCCAAGCTTTGATCACTCCATATCAATTTACTTGACCTCGCATGGTAGAAAAAGTAGTGATTTCCCACTGATATCTACATCCTGGTCTCGATAACCTCCAAGTATGTCACCTGATTTAAAAAAGAAAAAAAAAAAAAAAAGAACTTGGTAGATGTGACTAAAGTCCTTTAGGGGCAGAAGTCAGCATTTGGAATTTATCATAAGGGTTTAAAGACCAGAAAGAGAAAAGAAGAGAGAAAGATAAAGTGAGAAAACAAGAATTTAAAGATGGAAGCAGAGATCAGAGAAGAGTGACAGCACCTTACCATTGCCTTTGAAGATGAAAAGAGGAACCATAAATCAAGGGATGCAGAAGCGATGACCTCTAGAAGCTGGAAAAGACAAGGCAACAAATAACCTAGAAAAATCTTCTGACACCTTGATTTTAGCTCAATAAACTGATTTTATATTTCTGCTCTCCAGAACACAAAATAACAAATCCAGTATGGTAACATCAGTGAGATGATAAAACACAAAGTACTCTGCTTCAGATGGGAGATTGTAAAATCCCATCAGAGCTCAAGAGTAATGAAGGTCATTTTGAGAAGTTTAACCTGCACCCAGCTGGCAAGTTGCACACCCAGATTAGCTTTGTCTTTCTGTCATTTGACTATCATTCTATTCGGCCTTAGTCTGGCCATTATCAGCATCATCAAGAGGATTGGAAAGAGTCAAACTTACTAATGCCTTGAATATCAAGTCTGCTGAGAATACCTGGGTAATGCAGAAGTTGGATCCCCAACTTTGTTTTTTGCTGTTCTGGAAAGTTGTTAGTTATAAGGTTGAGCAAATTTACTCATCCAATATGTTATTATAGGATATTGCATTTGTTTACTTCAAAAGTTTTATCATTTGCAGAAATTGTTTCTGAAAAAAATAATAAGAGGACCATACCAACCATTTTTTTTAATTCTTTAAGCTCTATTTTATTTTTTAAATTCATTTTATTGATTTGTCACAATTGTGCATTAATTGATCCCTCCTCCTCCTTCCATATCCCTCCTCTGTATCCCCCTCCAGTCTCTCCATCTCCCATTTTTCTGCAATTTGTTGGTTGGTTCAGTTGTTGTTTGTTTGGCCAGTTGTTCTCTTCCGATATCTGGTAGTAAATGTGTGTGTGTGTGTGTGTGTGTGTTTTGTTTTTTGGTTTTTTTTTACCCCAGAGCTTTCCCACTTCACTAACATTTGTTAACTATCCTGATCTTTTGTGCTCTTCACCTCCCCCACCTCTTTCCCCCTCCTCCTCTCTCACTCCATGGTTCAGTCCCATTGGTTGTTTTCATTTTTTCTTATCTGTTTGTTTTTCCCTATATCCATCATATAAGTGAGACCATCCTGTACTTCTCTTTTTCTTTTTGACTTATTTCTGCTAATATGAGTCTTTCTAGTTCCATCCAGGTTGCTGCAAATGACATGTGTTTGTCCTCCTTGATGGATGCGTAGTATTCCATCTTGTATATGTACCACATTTTTTTTTTAGCCAATCATCTGTTTGGGGGTATTTGGTTTGTTTCCAATTCTTTGCAACTGTAAACAGGGCTGCAATGAACATGCGTGTACATGTGTCCTTTTGAGTTAATGTCTTCATGTCCTCTGGGTAGATTCCTAGTAGTGGGATTGCTGGGTCGAATGGTAAGTCCACTTTCACTTGATTGAGAGGACCATAACAATATTTTAAGACCCATGCTAGCTAGCAAAATTCTAGATTGAGTGTTTTCTAAACAGGACTGAACAAGACTATTAAAATGTATATTCATTAAATTTTACTTGCTGAGAGTTTGTTTAAAATGGTACTCTCTTATGTTTTATTCAAGGAATTTTTTTTATTTCAGCCTAACCATGATCTGCAACAATGTTAAATTGCATTTTTGTGAGCAGAACTAAATTGTGTTTGCATCCATGTGCATAAATTACAATCATACAACTAAGAAAACTGGTATCATTGTAAATGTATGATCTCCAACTTTAGCCAAGCTTCAGTCACTCCACATTCAGTTTACTTGACCTGATATGGTAGAAAAAGTGATGATTATGGAATTATGGGAATTATGGGATTCATGGGAATTATGGGAATTGTGGATTATAGAAAATGATCATAGCTTTCCTAAAGACTCACCGTAAAAGGTCTATCTTTACATAATTCAATACAGAATATTAGTTTTTCCTTAGAGAATTGGAAACTTGGTTACATTACTGAAGCTTGACTGAAATGTTTAGAAGTTGAGATTGAACAAAGTCAAGAAGAAAAGAGCCTGCCACCTATCCTTTAAGATTCCAGAGACTCCTAAGAGAGTAAACAAGTTCACCTCTAATGGCCAAAGACCCCAGTCACAAGTACAGCTATTACTGATACAACTCAGATAAACTTGCCTTGGCAAGGCTCCTGAAGCCTGGAAAAGATGATTGTTGAAAGTCTAATCTAAATTCATTACTTTGGTGGAATTTTCACCAAAGTCAATAGAAATTCAGCTTGGATATTTTGCCCTATGAGCATAGGCAAAAAATTATCAGATGATTTGAGTTAGTTGCATATTGCAGTATAATAGTGATGATGGAAAAATTATTTTCTATTAATCATTTTGTTGTTCACAACTTTATGTGTATGTGTGTTATCATTATTGCATTTCCTGAGATTCTCTCTCCATCTTATCACCCCTGAACCTTCATCTTGATCTTCTGATACTTGTCCCTTCCCTGATTTCTTCTTCCCCTCTCTCCCTCCCTAGAAGCTTGTCTCAGTTCTCTTGTTAGCTTATTTTGACTTTTTCTTGGTATTTTGTTTGTTATCCCTATATCCCATCTACAGTGATACAATCTGGTTTCTGCAATTTTTAGAAAGAAAATTATTTTAATAACAGCCTCTAAAACATTTTTTAGAGTTTTTCTTGTTTTATTGTATTCTGGGATTTTTGGATATCTTTTTGTTACGTCTTCTGGCTTTTTTGTTTTGTGTTTTGTTTTGCTCTTTGAACTGATCGACTATAGAAACAGAGGATTTAGTCTACTGGCAAAGCATGGACAATGCCTCATAACTGACTATTGTTCCTTTTAAATGCACTGAAACTCCAGAGGAAGCTGTCTTCTGAGGCTTCTATCACCATAGAAATGGTTACAAAAAATTAAAATGGGTAGGGGAAGGAACTGTTATAGTAATAAGATCAAACTCTGAGCAAGAAGAAAATTCATAGTGAAGGTGTTGTATGGTTTCCAGCCCTTTGGGGTCTTCTTAGACCCCAATTTCTATGCCACCAAGTATGACAACTTCTTGTATGCCATGAACCTGACTTCCAATAGGGGTGTGTGGTGGCTTCTGAAAACTAGCAGGAAAACACAGTAGTCAAGTAAAAATGAAAAGAATGGACATCAGCACACCTGACTCTCTCTTCTTTGGTTCTTCTGTCTCTCTGATCAGCTGGTACAGTATGATCACCCTGCATGCTCACAGCTTCAATGGCACTGTGCTATTGAAGAGGGCAGTGCAGGCAAAGGGGTGTGGACAACATGAAATGCTGAAAGTAAGGCCATGGAATTAACTCTAATCACAGTCCTCCTTGAAAATTTCCCTATCCTCTTCCTCTCCTCCTGTCAACCCCCCTTTTCCCCTCCCACCCTCCCTCCCTCACTTCCTCCCTACATTCCTTCCCTCCCTTCCTGTCTCTCTCCCTTCACCCTTTGTTCACTCCCAAATTAAATAAATTCTTTTGTTGTTTTTGCCTATGGGTCCTGCATTGTTAAGCATTGTTAGGAGTAAGGACTCACCCATCAGATCATCTCTCATCCTAAATTTTGCCTCCTTTCATAATGAAATAAACCTGCAACACTTAGCTCACAGTAAGTGATTATGGAATGATGACATTTTTTTATTATTGACAAGAGTCATTGAGCCTAAAGAAATAATGAAGTTGGGTTAGGATCAGGGGTAAGTAGGTAGATAGCAAGATACAAAAGATAGATTTTAAGTGTTGTAGTGTTTATAAAATGTACAAATTCTCAGGTAATATTGTAACCTTAGGTATCAAGGACCAAGCAAAAGGAAGGAGACCCTCCTTCTACTACTGAATTGAAGTCTATGAGTTGCCTCCATGAATTATTGTCCTTCTCCCACAAAGGAATATTTGATTACAGGTAGAGGATGGGTCCAAGAATGAGATCTGACCATACTCCTCCAATCTTGCTGAAGGAACTCCTCTAGTTGTAGAAGCGGAGACCATGAGGGTCTCAATGTTGATGGAAGATTCCAAGCCTGCATGGGAAATTCTTTGTTGCTACTTTCTTCAGTGCTCCCTTCACATCCTTGTTCCTGAGGCTGTAAATGAGGGGGTTCAGCATGGGGGTCACCATTGCATAGAACACAGATACCAGTTTTTCCTGCTCTTTGGAAGATTTTGGAGTCATGTAGGTGACAATTGCTGAACCATAAAAGAGGATGACCACTAAGAGATGGGAACCACAAGTAGAGAAAGCCTTGAGTCTCCCTGCAGCTGACTTCATTCTGATCACAGTCACTATGATGTGGCCATAGGACACTAGAATTAGGGAAACAGGTATGAGAAGTATCACCACCCCCATGAGGAAAATAACCATTTCTGAAGTATGGATGTCTTCCGATGCCAAGGTCAACAGTGCAGGCGCCTCACAAAAGAAATGAGAGATACTATTGCTGCCTCGGTAAGGTAGCTTAAGTGTGAAGGTTGTGTCTACCACAGACACCAGGATGCCACTGGTCCATGATGTTGCAGCCAGCTGGACACACACCTTCCACGTCATGATGGTGGGGTACTGCAAAGGCTTACAGATGGCCACATACCGATCATAGGACATCACTGCCAGGAGGGCACACTGTGTGCACCCAAAAATGAGGAAGAGCAGAAGCTGAGCTGCACAACGTGTGAAGGAAATTGCCTTCCTCTTGGAGAGCAGGTGGGCTAGGGCC
>PVHY01023068.1:0-21542 GCA_004024945.1 Uropsilus gracilis | reverse complement strand
TCCTCCCTTCCATTCTCTACCATTTCCCCCTTTCCCTCAATCTCTCTCTCCCTCCTCCTCCCCTACTCTCTTTCCCTTCTCTATCCCTTCCCCCTTGTTTCCTCCACCTCTCTCTCCCTTCTCCCTTCCCTCTTCCTCCTCTACCCCTAGTTCTCAGATTGGTGGTACAATGGAGCCAACTCTGAGATTTAACAAATAGGATTGCCTGGGTCCCTCCAACAAAGAGCCAGGCCTCAATGGAATGGGAGTTTTTGAAAGCTTGCCCAGTAATTCTACGTGCAACAAACATTAAAATCACAGTCCTGAACTACCTCTTTCTTGCTGATACAAGTTTATTTTCCTCCCCTTCTGGCATCACCATGGATACGTCTATTTTTCTTAAAAACAAAAACACACAAGGTTTACCTGTCTTCTGCAGCTGGGAAAAGGAGACAGATCTAAGTATTTTCATAGCATTAAATCTGGTGACTAATTGTCATTATTTTGTTACACTTCTTGTAGGTACAGTGGTACAGTTTGCTAACCCCCAAAACCCAAAAAACAAAAAGAAATTGTTTTTTCATTTTCTACTTACAAGAAGGGCATGATACACCATGAAATGTGTGTAATTATAATATTAACATGCCTGCCTTTCAGGCACATTTTAAAAAATGCAAATGGTAGGTCGCTGAATAAAGCAGACATTATTTCTTAAGTAACAGATAGGAATTATTTTGATTGTTGAAAAAGAAAGCAGAGATTGGGGCATGTATAACACAAAGACATTTTCAGCAACTTGTCTTTTTCAAAAAATTGTTTTCCCATCTTAATTTCAAATATAGAAGGATTTTCCATAACATGCAGATAGTCAATTATTTCCTATGGAAATCTAGAGTTTGATTATGCTTATGTGACAACAAATTACAAGTAGTAAGGTTGAATATTCTAATAATGCGGAGGTCATAATTTCCATGACATATAAGTGCTAAAATGGGACTGAATAGAATTTATATTAATAAATTTCCTTTCAATGTATTAGGAACATTTAATATCACAAGTAATTTTACTCTGACTATTCTTGTCAAATGGATCATTACAGAGATATCCTTTGTGTAAATTTTTGATTTCTAGATATTTGTTTTTTTTTAAGTGAAGTACAAAAATATTTTTTTTAATTTCTTTGAAAAGATGTTTAATCACCTAAACCAAATTGATTGCCATATATTTCTGTTCCAAATGTTAGGGTAGCAATATCTTGTGAGTACACATCGGATGCTTGGTTTAATGCAGATGGTTAGTGGGATAAAATGGCTTCTCAGAAATTAGAATGTTGGTGTTTAGTGACCTTTCAAGTTTTTTTTTTTTTAAAGCAGGAAAAAAGAAGCAATTTGGAAAGTGTCATAAACAACATTTCTTTTAAGACAGACCGAAGTATGGCAATACATTAAAATAATGTTTCACAGGCTAGTTGATGAACTTCTCTATGCTAACTACGACTATTAAAAAAAGCTATTGCCATGGTTATAGCCGTGCAGAAGAAAACACAACTGAGGTATCATCCAAGACTTTCTGCTTTAAAAACCAAGGCCAAAATGTAGTCTAGAGAAACCTTGCCTTTCACAACTGAAAGAAAATAAATGTAAATGCCAAAGGGAGCCACCGTGTTCTCACAACTCCCAAGCCTCACAGGTGAACCGTGGTCTGGAGCTGGACACCACTGCTGTTTTCGAATGCTCTTGCTGGAAAGGGCAGTCGTTTGTTCCTTTGTTGGCTTCTTGAAGATAAAAGGCTGGACCATCTCTGTGATTCATGTCCTGCGACTTGGAATAGTAGTTCAGCTCCCCAGCCAAATGAAGGAGGAGGAGAAAGAGATGTATCCAGCCGGGGAGCCCCCGTTTTCATGGTCTTTGCAAGAGTTTTCTGAATTAGTTAGGATTCAACAGGCATTGAGTAAACCGTGTCTAGGTACTAAATCTCTAGAACTTCATCGTGAAAACCACTGAAGAAGGCCCACGCCGAGGTTAAGTAGACTGCCTTACCACAGATGAGTTGAGCCTAGGGTTCAGGCTTGGCAGGGAACTTGGTGGGTTTTTCTGTTAGTTTGGAGCCTGGGGAGGCTTTCAGTTTCAGCGTCCACCCCCGTGTCTTGCAGAGTGCCTTTCTCAGGAGGGGTCTTGAGTGTTTGTTAAATTAATGAATGTAAATTAAGCTGGAGAAGACTTTTAATCATTTATTTATTTATTCTTGCTATTTTTGCCTGTGGAACAACAGGCTTATGTTGCCCGAGGTACCACAGACTCAAGCCATCCCCAGCCTCAGCTTCCCAGGTAGCTGGGATTACAACCACCACGCCCAGCTATATTTTTTCTGGGACTAGGTCTCGCTACGTGCCTCCGGTAGGACTCAAACTGCGATCCCTGGCCCCGGCCGTGGCTTCCTAGGCTGCCGCTTACAGGCACGCGCCACCATGCCTGACCTGGTGAAGACTTTTAAAGGCAATTTGGTTCCAACTCTTTTATTGGAAGACCAGGGACCATGCCGCTGAGTGGAGAAGGACAAGCCAACAGTCCCCCCTGCCCTTCAGAGCAAAGCTCTGGCTGAACCCCAGTTTCCTAGCTCATGTTCCAGTGCTCTTTCCACTCCACCGTCAGAAAGGCAAATACAAAAAATTGCCAGATATTTTTCAAATTGCCCATGGAGAGTGCTCTAAATGGCAGGTGGAGCGACTGGATGTGTTTACTCTATCTGTTCGGTTGTGTTTACTTTTTCAATATGTTTGCTCTCTGCACAAGGAGACCAGCTCCATTAGGTGAGTGACTAATCCACTAAAATGGAATCTAAATAAATGAAGTGGCATCTTACTGCCGCCTGATGTTATAAGGAGGGGGGAAGGGGCAAGTCAGGGACGGACAGGAAAAGGACTCAGGATATAAACACCTTATAAATCGTTTCGTAAACAAAGCACCTATGTTTTTCACATAGGTTTTAAAACAACGCCCTGGTGTAGTTTGAGACCAGACTTTTTTTTTTTTTATCATTTTCCTCATCAATAAATGTGCCCCCTTTGCACACTCTATTCTGTAAGTAGAATGTAATAAAATGTAAGAATAAATAAGTGAATAACTGGTAAATATGATAGTAACTGTATTAGATATTTGCATCTCTAATGCATGATCTGACTGTGTATTCACAATGATTGATGTAAGAACATAGCATTGTGCCGTGAGCCATTTCTCTTGTCAGACATCCATCTATTCTTTCATTCACTCAGCACCAGGGTAGGTATCTACTATCTCCTAAGTGCTGTGTTAGAAACTTGGAGCTCAAAGTAAAAAATTTCTCAGTCCTTGATTTCTTGGTGTTCACAGTCTTCTTGGGGGAGAGCTACCTATACATAATTCCAACACAGCATCAGGGGTGACTTCATAGAGGTCTGTTCAAAGTGCTCCTCGTAACAAGGAAGATGTGACTCTGATTCTGTGCCTGAAGGAGGGTGGAGATGTTCAGGATGCCACAAGGAAAATGTAAAGCTTGGAATCACTCTAGAAATTAACATTCCTATTATTCTGAGGCATGAAAACAGTGATCTTGACATTGATTTTTTTATTAAAGATGTATCATTACCTTACATCTTTATTTGTTTTCTCACAACATAGTCTCCCCTCAGGTGTGGTCACCATGGTTTAGAAGAATACTGGACACTTAGCCTGACATGTCCCATTCCAAGGAAAATGATCCACCCTTTCAGAGACAGAGCTGATTGGGCCAGAGATGGGTGTCTGACCCAAAGTCTATAACTAGCTAATCACTTACCACTGAGGTGGAAAGATAACTTGGACAGATCGCATTCTCTCACGATGGGAAACAGGAGGAGAATTTTCCAGCTAAGAGTGTATTTGAAGATGAGATTTGACTTAGTATGGCAAGCTAAGAATATTTGCAAACTAAGTTTTGGGAGACAGAAAATATGTCAAGTGGAAGAGGAAGATGCCTATTTATAGAAAGAGAAAGACATCCTAGATATAGTGCAGATAGGAGAGAAATGAGAGAGGAAAGTGAGAGGGAATTAAGGACTGAAGCTGATCTCAAGAGCTTCTTGGTATCCTAATGGCTTTTTGATTCTTGTTCTAATTATAATGAAGAAGATGATTATAGGAATAAATAGCATTATTCATTTTTTATATTGTATGCAATATTTTAAACCTGTATGTGAAATAGCTTACAGGAAATCCATAAAGAATTTTTTTTAATTTTTAAAAATTTTCTTATTAATTATGTAGAGTATATATATAGATTATATATATAAACACATTGTAAGTGTATATATACATATATTTACATTGTTGTATATCCCAATGTTCTCCCTCCGGTGAACTTTCCCCATGATCCCTTGTGCTTATTCCTTCCCAAATTTTGCTCTCCTTCGCTGACCTTCCCTTTTTCGTGTGCTTCAGTATTGTTATCACCTTGCCAGCTTTTGCTTTTTCTTGTCCCTTTGTTTGGTTTCTCTATGTTCCACATATATAAGTGAGGTCATTTAGTATTTATCTTTTTCTTTCTCACTGATTTTGACTAGCATTATTCCTCCTTAGCTCCATGATGTTGCTGCAAATAACATGAGTTCAGTGGTCTTTATTGACCACTGAATAGTATTTAATTTTGTAAATATACTACAACTTTTTGATTTAATTTTGTAAATATACTACAACTTTTTGATCTGTTTGGGGACATTTGGGTTGTTTCCATATCCTGGTATTGTAAATAGTGTTGCAATAAATGTAGGAGTAAGGGTTTTCTTTTGTATTGGTGTTTCGTGTCCTTTGGGTAGATTCCCAGAAGTGGAATCACTGGGTCAAATGGTAGTTCCATTTTCAGTAGTTTGAGGGTCCCCCTCATTGCCTTCGTGGTGGTAGGACTGGTCTGCATTGCCAGTGTGAAAGTGTTCCTTTTTCTCCACATTCTCGTTAACATTTATTCTGGCCTCCTTTTTTGGATATGGCCCATTCTTACCAGTGTGAGGTGGTATCGCATTGTGTTTTTGATTTGCATTTTCCCTGATTATAAATGATGCTGAGCGTTTTTTCATAAGCCGCTGACCATTTGTTTTTCCTCTTTGGAGAGATGTCTTTGGAGTAATTTTGCCCATTTCCGGATTGGACTGTTTTTGTTGAGTCATGTGAGTTCTTTGTAGATCTTTGATATCAGTCCCTTACCAGTTGTATGGAGTACAGGTTTTTCCCCATTCAGTAGAGCGTCTCTTTGTTTTTGTCATTGTCTCTGTTGCTGTACAGAGTTTTTTAGTTTGATGTAATCCCAGCTGTTTATGTTTCCCTTCATTTTCTTTGCTTCTGTAGATGTGTCCTGAAAGATGTGTCAGTGGTGTAGGCACTTTGCTTATATTTTCTCCTATCTATTTTAGGTTTCGGCTCTTACATCCAATTTTTTAAATTCATTTTGAGTAGGTTTTTGTGCAGGGTATGAAAGAGTAGTCTAGATTCATTCTTTTGTATGTAGTGGTCCAGTTTTCCCAGCACCATTTGTTGAAGAGATTATCCTTCTTCCAATGCATATTTTTTGCTCCATAGTAGTACATTAGTTGGCCATATCTGTGTAGCTTTATTTCTGGGCCTTTAATTCTTTTCTGTTGGCTTGTATATCTGTTTTTGTTCCAGTACCATGCTGTTTCAGTTATTATGGCTTTATAGTATAATTGAAACTTTGGGAGCCATAAAGAAAATTTTTATTTCAGGTTCAGTGGAGCACATATTTGTTATCTCATAGATACCACTGTGTGCATTCACTCTCATCCATATATTATTGAGAAAAATCTAAGTTTCCAAGAAGTCAGGAAGCTCAAAGACTCAAACATGCTCCCAAAGCGCAGATACAATGAACTACTGGAAAAATAGTTTTTGCTGATCCATGCAACTGGGGCAACTATCACGGAGACCTTTATACTCTTTCAATTACATCAAGCAGTGTGTCTTACATCTTGTGGCAGTGCGGGTTCTGATATGGTGAACTTGGGGTTCTATATTTCAAACAAGCTCTCAGGTGATGTCAAAGCTACTGGTCCAGAGACAAGACATAAAATAACAGAACTCTAGAGCAGACTTTCTCTGTAAAGAATCAGAGAGTAAGTACTGTGGACTATGCAATGCCCATGTTATCTGTGTAGCAACTCATTAGCTGTGCTCAACTATGCAACTTATAGCCTGAAAGTAGCTCCAGTCAACAGGTGGATGTGACTGTGTCCCAATTTACCAAAAAAAAAAAAAAAAAAAAGAAAAAGAAAAAAGAAAAAAAAAAAGAAAGGCTGTGGCCAGATTTGACTGTGGCCATCCTTATTTTGCTCTCAGGAACAGCTTTGTCTCTCGATGGCCATCGTCAGACTTTGCCCTATGGTACCGTGGTGCACTGATTGCACCAATGATGTCAATTAATAGCCTCACTAGATCTATGCTTTTGGCAGTGTGGCTTTGCAGATCTTTTCTTTGAGAGAGAAAATCTATTTCACTTGTCTTTGACCTAGTGTTCCTTATGACTTGCTTTAACCAGGAGACTCTGAAGGAAATGTCTTGTGCCAGTTACAAACTCAGTTCTCCAAGGGTCTTCTGCTCTTTTGAAACTCCTCTTTGACTCCAACAAAGGAACAGTCAATGGTGAGAACACATAGGCAGGAGAGGGAAGATGCCCTTCAAACTGCAGAATTAGAGCTGTTTTTGCAGCGGTTCAACCAGGACCAGAAGACCCTACCTGAACCTAGTCTAAGCGGCTCAGTTTCAGAATCACAAACAAACAAAATTTTATTTTATGCCACAGATTATGAGTTGGTTGTTATACAGTCCAAACTAACTCAGACACCTACTCTGGATCAAGTACATACATTACCACCACATACATTAAATCTTGTGTCCATTTTCAGTTGATGGACCAAGGTTCCCTTAGTGAACTTGCCTACGGAAGCACAGTGGGTGACTGAGTTGGGATTTGGACTGACTTCTGGGGCTGGACACCTGTCATTGTATCAACATTGTTTATCATCCCATCTTGTTTTGCTGCCTTCTTCTTCAGCTCTACCCACAACCTGGACATCTCCCTGCATGCATACCCCCTCTCACCCAAATACACAGTGTGTAGAAAACTTGGCATTTGAAATTCAGTACATTGTGAAATAACAGCTACATGGATGCTGAGGCATTCTGTCTGCAAGACTCAATAAACAATGTGACTGCAACAGGTCAGGTGACCTGTGTTACATTTGGAAACATGCAAGATTTGATTTCAAATATACCCAAATCCACAAGCCAACAAGTACTTAAGGAATATTGACATATTGACTACATTCAATATTCAGATATGTTATTTGAATGTTGACAGATTGAATACTGACATATTGAATTTTTAAGGCTTAGAAAAAAAGACTTATATGGTATTTCCTTTAAATAAATACTACTGTACATTTTGCAGAGTGTAGACTTGGGTGAGTGTAGATGGCTTCCCCAAACACCCTACAGAGGGCATATTGCTGGATCTGCTAGGTCCTCAGACCTTTTCATAAACATGATCTGGGGGCTCACAGATTTAATGAAAGATTGATTTTCTTCCTTCCTGGATAAGGATAAACCTCATGAAATGGTGATTTAATTCCCAACACAAAAGCATGAAAGCCCTCCTTAAAATTAAAAGAAATCTTCACACACACACACAAAGCATATTCATTCACAGTAATAGACCACTTTATTTTTTTAAGGCAATAGAACTTTGCTAATTCTCAGTAATGACAGAGGAGGCCTATTGTAGAAGAACCAATTTTACTGATTACTGAATCGTATAAAATATTCTGAGAAAGAAATGAAATCTTGGTCATTCAAGACCCTGTTGCAGCTCTGTGTGTCTTGCTGAGAAATAGGCAACCACTGCTGTTTTAATTGGGAGAATAATCAGGTTTGCAGTTTAGTGAACTGAGATAATCACAAATACTGTTTGAATGCAAACCTACATCTCAGCCGTTATTAGAGAAGACACTTTCAGGTGATCAAAACCCAACAAATCCCATGGGGGTGTCAACAATTCATTGAGTTCAAGGTAAGTGTTTTTAGAGGCATATTAATTTTTCAAGCCATTAGAGAAACAAGGTTTCCAGTGATAACTGAAAGAGTTTACTCATCTGGCCTAATCTGATTCAGTAACTTACTGCCTTATGTATATACTTAGACTCCCTTTTTTTAGAATAGCATTTGCTATCTAAGGTCAAAACCAGCTAGGCTACACCCAACTCATGGTGCACATAATGGAACACTCAGGTGTTGCAATGTGGTGGTGAATGAAGATATTTAAATCATGTGCATTGTTAACAAAATAAAGAAAAACACATTTTTGGAAAATGCAAAAGTTCCCTAAAATAACCTCACAGCATTTCATCAGTGGCAGCTAGGAGGTGGATACTCACTGAGAAGCAATTTGGCATTTGATGGAAGAAAGGTTTCTTATTGTTTCCAGGCCACCATATTTCTGAACTATTTTGCTGACTCAACACACCCCTAGAATTGGCAAGACTCTTAGACAAGTTATTCCAGTTAGCAAATGTACACACTTTAAGCTCAATTTTTTTCACTGCTTTATTTGTAATATACATCAATTCGTCATGTAAATGAGGTTGTTGTAGCCAGATCTCCAAGCATAATATGAATATGATCATTCAACATGTACCATGTGTGAAAGGCATTGCTCTAGAAGTTTTGCATCTACAAATTCTCTTAATGATTGAATCAACACTTAGACAAGTACTATTGTTTTTTCCCTTCAAATTATGTTTATTGAGATAATGTAGGCTTATATATTTCTATCTGTTCTGACAATCATAGATTCAAACCTTTACAAATAAGGTTTTTCCATACCCTGTCCACCACCAGTGTCCCAACAATCCTCTACCATATTCCACTGAGCCCTGTTAATTCCAACACCTTTCTGCTCTGGTTGCTGATATTAAGAGTCATGGTTTGGTTTTGACTAACCCTTTGTTCTATTCTTCTATAGTTCATATATAAATGAGATCACCTAGTGTCTTTTTCCTTTTGGCTTATTTTGATTAGCTTTATCTTTTCGAGTTCCATTCTTGTTAAAAAATGGGCGTTCATCCTTTTGTATAACTGAATAATATTCCAGTGTGTGTGTGTGTGTGTGTGTGTGTGTGTGTGTGTGCATGTACCACATTTTTCCAATCCACTCCTCTTTCCTTGTCCAAAGAGGACATACATATGACCAACAGGCACATAAAAAGTTGCTCATCATCACTAACCATCAGGGAAATGTAAATCAAAACTAAAAGATAATCACCTCACATTCGTGGGAATGACCAACATCAAAAAAAGACCAGCAAAAACAAGTGTAGATGAAACTACGGAGAAAAAGGAAATTTCATGCACTGTTGGTGGGAAAATGACTGGCACAGCCCCTATGGCAAGGAGTATGGAGTTTTCCCAAAATATTAAAAATGAATCTACCATTTGAACAATTCCACTCCCAAGTGTCTGCCTGAAGAATACAAAAACATTTGTTTGAAGGGCTATATGTACTGCTATGTTCATTGTAGCCCTATTTACAATAGCTAAGTTATGGAAACAATGTATGTTCTCAAGGACAAATACTATTTTAAGCTACTTGTAGATGAAGAAACTGAAGACCGGGAAAGTTACATATTCTTCAATTCTTCGAGATATCATGCTGGGATGGAGAGTTAGAATTCAGGCAGAGGCAGTGTGGCTCACTCTATACTCATCCCTCTAAAGTCTCAATACCAACTCAGTATACACCTGTCCATTTAGACTTCTGGGGAAAAAAGAGTATTTTTGTACATTGCTATAAACATGCTATTATCTAAAATCAAGATTATTATTAGTATCAGTATTTCAATGAAAGTACAAATGGAGTGAAATTTCTAAAATCATCAGTAGCTCATTGTTTTTTTGACCTTTATGTTGAACCTCTTTTGATGCCCTGACATTTAGATTATTCAAGTTATCATGCTGAAGAAAATGGGACAAATCCAATAAAATAAGAAATATGATTTGACTTGTCACCAAGCCTGCTGTGGTGAGAATTGAACTGCCAAATTGACTCAAGTTGTTTTCGTTCAACAATCTGGAACATCTGGGTCTTGAATTACAAAACAATTAGTGTAAAAATGTCAGTAGTATTTATGGAAGTCTATTCATATCCTATAATGAGTCTGTTCTAACCCAGAACATTTGTGAGGTTCAGGCAGGCTGACTCTTTCGCAGCAATTTTAATTAGTGAAGTTATAGTCGCGAACGTTTCTGCTATTGGATATGACACTTTGCATAGTCCTGTAACACTTTTCTATTGAATCTTTCCCGAATACTGTCAGGTCACAGAAGTTACCAAGATGAGGCTCCAGAGTTCAAAGCATAACCAGTAGGAGAAAGAATGTATGTTCACCCAAAAAATGTCTTGCCAAAGAGGGTTCTCTGCTCCTCCCTACAAGGCCATGGACACGGGTGTATGCTGGCTGCCTCAGCAGAAGTAACCATGTGTCACCCTGGCTTGATGCAAGGTCTTTCCTAAGGTGTCAGCCCAAGCACCTTGTTTAAACCTAGCCAGAATACTTCCTTTTCTGCTTCGGGGACTCTTGATTTGAATTATACATAATATATATAATTTTATTATATATATAATTTTATTTTATTTTGCATCATTGTCTACCCCAGGGTTCTCCCACCACCTTATCACCTGTGCACTACCATCTCAATCTTTCATGCCCATCCCAATCCTGATACCCCCTCAGCCTTGCTCTATGTTAAATTTTCCTTGTCAGACTGTTTGTTTTCCCTATACCCCTCATAGAAGTGAGACCATCCAATGTTTCTTTTTCGTTCTGGCTTCTTTCTGTTCACATGATTCCTTCTAGCTCCATCCATGTGGCCACGAATGACATACATTTTCTTTTTATGGCTGAATAATATTCCTTTTTGTAAATAGACCACAACTTTCTGACCCATTCTTCTGTTTGGGGCATTTGGGTTGTTTCCTGGTTATTGTAAATAACACTGCAATAAACCTCCAGACACGGGTGTCCTTTTGCATCAGTGCTTTTGTAACCCTTGGGTAGATTTCCAGTGGTGGGATAGCTGGATCAAATGGTAGCTCCATGTTCAGAAGCTTGACCAGTTTGCATCCCACCAGTAAGGTAGTGTAAAGGGTACTTTGTTGATGCCAGGAATTCAAAGGGAGAGATCGTCTCTGCCTTCAAGATATTTAAAATTGACTAAAGGCTCAAGGAATCCTGGGGTCAAGGAATCCCAGTGGAACAAGTGATGGAAAGGGCAGAAATCCAGGGACCCATGATGAAGGGGCTCGTCTGAGACCACAAAATCAGTTATAGCTAAAGCCAAGGCCCTGACTCCCAGTTCCTTCCTCTTCCTACCTGCCACAGTTGCCACGGCGACGTTCAGAAGCAGTGGTAGACTTCTCTTTGGACCTCAGGACTTGGCAGTCACACGGGAGCAGTGGCTGGTATCATCTTGTTGGCTTGTTACTATTATCAAATGCTGAAATAGATGTACAAGTAAATACAGCAGAAGACTTAAGATTCAAACTGGGATGGGATTTGTATTCATTTCCATGCCAACACCATGACCAGCACATAGTAGGTATAAATGAATGGGATGTCAATTTCAAACCACAATTAGTTAATGCGTTTAAAGCAACTAGTCCCCAGAGCCAGGTATCTAAACTAGATGCTTCACAGAATTTTCTTTGAGAGAGAGAGAGAGAGAGAGAGAGAGAGAGAGAGAGAGAGAGAGAGAGAGAGAGAGAAAGGGAGAGCCAGCGCTGGCTATAAGCTAGCATTTTCCAAAATGATGGCTGCACCAAAACCAGAAATCCAAATGTCAGTCGAGTTCTCAGTCTGTCCATGTTAAGTTCTTGAATCCTTTCTCTGAGGTATCTTCCCTCAGTTGTTTTCAGTCATACTGGTTGGGTCAAAATAAGACCGGGGAGGACTTAAATTGTTGGACGTTCAGCTGTTGCTGAAGATGTTAAAGTACAAACAAACCTGCTAATCGTTGGCAACAAAGCAGCTTAATCCTGGCTGACCGGAGATTTGTTTAGGAATCTCTGGAGCAACCAAGAGATTCAAGTTTATAAAAAGAGGTAAATAGTCGGTTAGAGATTAGAAGCAGAAAAAAGGAAAAGACTTCTTTCCCTCAGACCACACACTGATCGGGAATCTTCCTTGAGCAATTGTTCCAGAATGATTCATGTTCCTACCCCCCACTCTTCCCCTCTGCTTCACTGCCCATTCCTCCCCCTTCCTCGGAGGCAGAAGGCTTGATTGACACTTGTCACCGCTGATAGAGAGAGAAAGATGCTTTGGGAGAAAAGGGGGAGTGGAGGGGAGCAGCTTCGTCAAAAGCAGCAGCAGTCAAAAGATGATTCCTTCTTTCTGTGTGTGTTTTGTTTTTCTCTAAATTATTCAAATCTGGGTGGCATCTAGGATAACTGGCATTTTGACACAGCTTAAGGGATTGTCTCGGTAACACTATTGAACTAAAGCTGCCACCCTTTTAAAAATTGTATAAAGAGATCTTTGGTATAATCTGATATGTCTACAAATGAAAGGTAATTTCATGCAAAAGACCTTAAATATTTTTGAATAATTATATTCATTTTGACTTATTATCTTGTTCTATCCATCGACGCAAGAATAATCTTTATTAGCTTAAAAGGGGGGGTAGTTCTTGCTTGGATTTCTTTTAAAAACATGCAGAAGAGCTGGCAGGGAGAGGTTGGTTACCCAGCTGAGACAGTTGGCTGTGGAGGTAAGCGTGGAGTTTTCCAGGACAGAGAATGTTGATCTTTGTCAGAAAATCTCCAGTGTGGGTGAGGGAGCCCTGGGCTGGAGTTAGGGTGATTTGGCTGCAGACCCAGGCCACTTACCCTGCACCTCGCCCCGTAACTGGCTTTGGAGTTTATTTCGGAGTGAAGGGCAAATGCTTCTAAAAAGAATGCAAGAAAGAGCAGCTCCCTAACTCCAAGCTCCTGGGCCTGGGAGGAGCTGGGCATGCCGCATCTTCTGGTTTATGTCAGGGGTGAGTCCCCAGTCCAGGGTACTTCTGTGACTCATCGGACACCCTGGTGGTGCAGGTCTGGGTGCCCGGTTAAATGTGACACTTCGATCAAGCCCGATAACGACTCTGCAATATCTGGGTCACACGGAGACTTCCAAAATGATTCATTGTGTGTCTGAGGGAAGCATTTCGCTGGGCATCTCTTGTGTCATCAGCTGCCCTAAAGGAAATCACTTCTGTGCCCTTCCTCCCAGTGTCTGTCTGGAGAAATCTGCTCTGGGCAGGATTTATTAGCCTGGTTAAAACTGAACCGAGGAGAAACGGTATGGAAAAAGCAGGTATATGTGACATAAAGCCACACATGTATGTATGTGTACATGTATATGTGTATAATCCAGCTGGATCGGTTTGCTTATGCATTTAGTAGGTTCTTGGAAACCTACTGTGTACTGGGAACCAGGTCAGGTCCCAGTATAACAAGAAAGACTCAGCCTCTCATGACAGAAACAGACATTTGAAAAGTCCTCCTCAGTTTATCGCAGCTCTGGTTACCACAGCCGTGAGGTGGAAACAGCTCAAATGCCCCCAAAGAGACAAATGGGTCAGAAAGCTGTGGAATGTGTATATAATGGAATATTATTCAGCCATCAAAAAGGATAAACTTACATCGTTCTTGGCGACATGGGTGGAGCTAGAAGGAATCATGTGAGTGGAAATAAAGAAAGAATAATAAATAAATAATAAATAATATAATAATAATAATAATAAATAATAAAGCCAGAAAGAAAGAAAGAAATACCAGATTGTCTCACTTATATGAGGGACAGAGGGAAAACAAACAAACAAATGGACAAGAAAAATGTAAAACTGTCAGTGGAACTGAAACATAGAGCAAGGGCAGGAGAGAGGGTAAAATCGGGAGAGGGATGGACACAAGAGATTAGTATGGCTCATGGGTGATAAGGTGGTGGGAGAACCTCGGGGTAGACAATGAGGTAATATGTATACATATATATATATATATATATATAATTTTAAAAAAGAAAGAAAAAGCAACTAGGCTGTGGAAGCAACAGCACCAACATTAAATAAAAATTAAATTAAAAGAAAACCAGCCATCACAGAGAGTGTTGACATTCTCTGCGGACATCTCTTCTAGCCTCTCCCCCATTCTACATTCCCAGAAATAAGAATCAGGACACCGGATTTGGTGTTTATCAATCCTGTGGTATTTGAAACTTTTAAATCACACAGATGAGTAAATAATATATTATTTGGTATTGTTTATAATTTTGTAATTATGGTATTGTAATATGTATGCCTATCTGTAAGTCATTTTTTCCCACAAAAACAAACAAACAAGTAAATAGGTAAATAGATAAATAAGTAAATAAAAAGAAAGTGAAAAGTCCTCCTGGGTCTTTGGATCAACCGTCCTACAGCCCGGCAAGGGAAGAGCAAGGTGACATGAGCAGGCACGGCCTGTCCACATCCTGGCCTCATCCTGGAGCAGGAGCCTTGGAGGACTCGCAGCCTGAGACAAGTGGGTGGTGACACGCAGTGACCGAGACTGAGACGCCATGAACCAGGCTCTGCTGCCCTGACAAGTTCAAAGCCGAGAAGAACAAGAACTAACAGCGATGGGCTTGTGTTTGGGTTTTCCATTATCCACATGACAGTAGGGACAGTCGCCAGGACCAATCAACAGGCCACACTCCTGGGCGAGGGGCGGCCGCGGGGCCCAGAGCTAGTCGCAGAGCCAGCGACCCAGGTGGCCGCTCGGGGATGCTGTGAGCGGGATGGAGACAGCGGGATGCCTGGTGGCCCCCCTGCCAGGAGCCAGGCCCAGGGGTGTGGAGCTGGACAGAGGCCCTCAGCTCCAGAGTGGGGCACTGGCAGTGACACAGTGGAATATTCTGGAGTCCGCAGAGATGGCGGATGGTACCTGGTCTCCTGCAAGCCATTTTCCCCTCATTTATTTGTTTGTGTGTTTACTTAGTTCTTTCTTTACTTAGTTCTTTCTTTTATTTTACATCATTGTCTACCCCAGGGTTCTCCCACCACCTTCTCACCCGTGAACCATCTCAAGCGGTTGTGCTCCTCCCTCCCCTTACCCCCCCTCCTTGCTCTATGCTTCAGTTCTGCTGACAGTTTTAAGATTTTCTTGTCCATCTGCTTGTTTTCCCTCTATCCTTCTACAAGTGACCATCCCGTATTTCTCTTTTTCTTTATGGCTTATTTCCGCTCACATGATTCCTTCTAGCTCCCTCCATGTTGCCTCCAATGACATGTTTGTCTTTTTCATGACTGAATAATATTCCATGTGTACACAGACCCCATCTTTTTCAGTCATTAGTCAGTTTGGGGGCACTTGGGTTGTTTCCATATCCTGGCTCTTGTAAATAGCGCTGCAGTAAACATCTGGGGACAGGTGTCCTTTTGGATTAGAGTTTTTGTATCCTTTAGGTAGATTCCTAGAAGCTGGGATTGGTCCTGAGGGTGAGAAAGAGTCTGTAGGGGTGATAGACGGGCTGCAGCCACAGCATGGCCATTCTGGGATTTGGCCACCGCAGGGTCTGGGGCCCAGGGGTTTGGCCTGAGGTGAAAACTGCTGGAAACTGAATCCAGAACTTCCAGAGATGGGAGAAGTAAACCTGTGGGGAATGAAATCTGCAGATATCCAGAGACAGGGAGGCAAAAGCTGTGGAAGACATCATGGCGGCCTTCTGTCCGGAAGACCTGGTCTAGACATACCGTAGTGGGGAGATGCCATCTTGGCCTTACGTGCAGTGTACGTGTTTCAGGTACGTGCTGGCAGGAGGATGCCATTTTGAAAAGGTGGCCTTTTGTTTGGAATGTTTGTTTGAGGTCTGGCATGGCAGAAGACACCATCTGGACACCAGTAGGACTTTAGAACACTGGACGGTAACTGGGGTAAAATAACTGGCCACTTAAGGTCTCAGCGATTCTGTTTTTCCTTGTCTGTAAGTATATCTCACAAGCGTTGGTCCCTGAATCTGAGTGGTCTTGCATTTGTGTTGGGTGGAAGACCCCAAACAGTGATTAGTCTTCTATTGGCTACTCTCCTTGGTTAGTTTTAGCCCCGTTATCACTAGTATCGCTACTTATACTAATATTTGCACTGTTAGTTATGTCACCATTGATCATCAATATCAGTATTTCTTAGCCTTAAGATGGGTATTGTTGTTGGTATTATCATAATAAAGCATGATAAAATAAGCTAATATGTCTTAGGCAATGCTTTGGCATAAATGATAAGAACATATAAATGGTGTATTTCCTTCCCAGTTGTTCTTCCCGCTACTAAAATCTCTCCTTTTCTTCTGGGGAAAGATGGTCTTCTGGGCAGTGAGTATTTACTGAGAAGCATTTTGCCCAGTTAAATGAACTGTCATGTGAGGGTACAGAAAAGATTCCTGGAAACTGTTGATTCATTCCTGGGTCCTATGTGGGGGTCTTCTAAAGAGAAGGGAACATTTTTGACATGTATCTGGTTTGGTCTGGTGGAGAGGATGGGAGAAGTCCAGGTTAGGGAGCAGGTGTCATGAACAAGATCACCTTCTCTTAAGCCATAAAAAAAAAAAAAAAAAAGTGCAACGGGCAGAGTGGGTCAAACTTTCAGAAGAGACAGGGGAGCCAAATAACAAATAACCTGTTGTTTGTTGAGTTATTGCTGTTCAGCAACAGTTTTTTCCAACAATATTAAAAGTAAAAGAAAAAAGAGAAAGGAAGAACAAAATTAAGATTAAAGAATCTAGCTATCTTTTGCATGGTATAAGTGACCTGTTAGGCCCTAATCTAAAAAAAAAAAAAAAATACACTAAAATAAGAAAAACACATTCATCAAGGAGTCAAATAAATATGAGCACTGGTCAGATTTTTGAGGAGTTTAAGGGATGATTAGTAATGATATTGATGTTAGATGGCCTCCAACTAATAATGGTTGACTTCAAACATTTTAACTTTACAATGGTGCAAAAACCATAGGCATCCAGTAGCGATCACACTTCACATTTGAATTTTGAATCGTGATCTTCTCCTGGGCTGTGATGCTCTCCGGACACCAGGGGATGGCTGTGAGACGCAGCACCTAGTCCACTGTGTGACTGAGAGGGAGAAGAATTCACAATGACCTACAGTGTGCTGAGTCAACAGTGTGTTTGGAGACTATGTTTGTGCGTTTGTTTCCTATTGTGGAACGTGGAAGCAGGTAGAGAGGGAGCTTCACATAAGAGGAACACATCTCTCCAGCCCCCTCTGGCACACTAGGGGGTGGACAACAGCACATCTCTCACCTGTCACCCAGCTCCCTGACCTCTTTGGAATGTCCCAAGAGACATAGGATCTATTAGTGATGACCGTTGCCCCCAAAGGTAAATTCTCCTGTTATCGCGCATCCCTGCATCCTCCCTGCTGTGTGTCACCTACACTTTGCTACTTCCTCATGACATCATTGTAACATCTTCTTGTTGGAGATATAAAGGGCTTCACAACTTCATTAAAGTGGGACCTGGACATGCTTCCCAGGATCCCTGTTCCGTGGGCTGTTCTCACAGATCATTATCAATCTCTTCTGTCTCATTTCTTCTTCATTCCACATGCAACTCCTAACACCCATCATGTCTATTTTTCACTTTTAGTTCTGTACTCAGTAAAGAACATGAGATATTTAGCATTTTATTAAAATAGACTTTGTGAGGAATGATTTTGACCAGGTTTAGGCTAATGTATGTGTTTGAAGTTGGTTAGGCTAATAATCTCTGGGATGAAGTGTATCAAATGCATTTTTGTTTTATGGTCTTTTCAATTTATGATGGATTTATCAAGTTGTAGCACCTTCATCAAAAGGGAAGAACTATATTGCTTAAGAGTTTGGTCAAATACCTTTGCCTCTACATTGAAACTATTAATCATTGCAAGGAGAAAATAAAAAGATATTTTTTAAATGGAGAAAGATACTATGTTAATGGGTTGGAAAATCCAATAGTATTAAGATAGCAAATTACCTCAAACTAGAAATTAAATGCAATCTAAGCTAAAATTCTAGCATTATGGGAAAAAAAAGACTGATTTTAAAATGTATAAGAAAACCAAAATATCTCGACCAGTCAAAAGAATTTTTAAAAAGAGTTTACTAAGTTTGCAGGACTTATAGTGATTCAAGACTTACCATAAAATTGGAATAATAAAGACAGTGTGGGGTGGACTTAAGTTCAGACATATGGAAAAGTGGAACAGAATAGAGAATCCAGAGATAGAGGTACATCATATGCTTAAACATTCCAAAGAATTCATGATCACTGACTGTCCCAGAGCTGAATGACTATTTCCAATAAGGACAAAAGTCTGCTCCACTAGGTCATTCAGGGACCCTGGTTCTTTCTATCCTTCGACTCCCTCAGGCTGCTATTGTTTAATGACTCACCAGCATAATTCCAGTCAATGGGAAAGATGAAAAAGAGTGAGAGGCAAATAATATTCTCTTCACATCTTGCTACGACTCATATTCCATTGGCAGGAACTTCATCACACGTCCCCACTTGCGAGAGAGGCTGGGAAGCATAGCTTGTATGTGGGTGTCAGGTTGGTTTGCTGGGTAGTTTCAGATAAATTCTCTATTCACATGAAAACTATTTATGTACCTTTGTTTAGGAACAGAGGGTGAGTTATGCCAAAATAAGGACATAATGATAGTACAGAAAGTGCGGGATTCATGAAATGGGATATAATGCATAAAAGAGACAGAAGAATTTCTTCAGCAATGACAAATGGAAATCCCAGATGATATCCATGAAAGTTGAAAAATGAAGCAATTTCTGCAAGATGAGAAGTTGAAGTGCCGGAGGCTTAAGTATCTGACTGGAAAAGAATATTGACATGGTGGTTAGGAGGTTGTGAAAAACAGCAAATAAAATATAAAATGTTACTTAAGGAGAGAAATGAGAAAATTGACACCACAGGAGAAACTGGACGAGAGCAAGAGAGATGCAGCAAAGGACACTGTCTCCCTGGACATACAAGGTGAGCAGTCAATATAGATTTAACCAAAAAATGCAATGTGATAGAATGATGAAGCGGGAGGTACATAAAAATGATAGATTGTAACTCTTTCAGCTAGGGAGACCATAAAAAATTGTCAAAAATTGACATAGCATAAGAGGCACCTTTTTAGTTACATGAAGGAGTTAAGAGATCAGGAAGGAATTGCCTCTAAGAATCCCAAACACAGAAACCATGTCTTCCCACCCCGCAGTTAACAATGTGGCGACTGAACTGAATGTTTCAGCCAGCCAAAGGCCACTGGCCATGCCTGACAAGGAAGAGCCACGCAGAGGGGTCATCAGGGGTGAAGGAAAGGCTGACACCTAGAATCTGCTGGGAGGTAATTTTAGAAGTCAGAGTTCTCTCCCAGGATTGCCTTTGCAGCCCGCACTTTTGAGAAACAGCTCCAAGGCTGTGACTCAGAGCTGACCTCTGTGAGGTCATGGGTTGGAACTCACATGCCCGGGGGTTGGAATCGGGGCATCTTGAGAATGGATGACACTGGAGAATTTCATTGGCTTGCAAATCATCTGATGTCCTAAAGATTGTGCGACATGAGCTAACAAATGGAGACCAGAGAAAGCAACTTTTGTGGGGAGAGGCTTCCATACAGTTTCCTAAGAAATTAGAGTTGTGTGTGTGTGTGTGCGCGCGTGCAAAATTAAACAACAAAACGGAAGTCAGAAGTCTTTTGTTCTCTGCTTTGTTGCTTAGGCTATTTGCAATAAAGATACATCATGAGTATATATATAGACTTACAATGGGAAATGTCAAATGAGAAAAACAGCAGCTTGAAACTAAAATAATGGCAATTAGGGGGGGAGGTTTAGATTTACAAGTCAGCAGCACAGATTCAGGTATTAGTTCGAACTGTGTCCCATAGGGTCTTTGTTTGAAGGAGTTTTGAAAGGGAAAAGATGGGGGAGAAAACAAGAGAGGACTGCAAGAATCAGGACTGATTATAGATGATGTTTCGCATGGCTCATTGGCTTTTAGTCAAAATGGCCGTGATTTCTATGGAGAGAAGAGAAAGAGAAGAAAAATGATCTCCGCGCAGCTCTTGGAGAGGTTCGCGGCTAGCTGGAATCTGGTTCTCGCCTGTCAGTGGTTTTTGTTTGTTAAGTTGAAGGTTTAGTAAGATGAGACCTTGGGAAATGATGGCGTCAGCATTGTCCCCCGAACGTCACTTTCTCACGTGCTTCCTCCTACTGGAACGAATGAGTTGGAAACGACTGAAATCCGAAGCAATGTTTGCACCTGTGAGTAGGGTAAGCAGCCTGCTGGTATGAACGTGCCTTCCTGCACATGTGAAACGTTGCACGATTACACAAAACACAGGTCTCGGGCCATTCTAAGGACCAGTTTTGCAGTGGACCTTCCACATTCTGCCAGGAACCTCCATCTTGGAATCATCGGAGGGAGCTGCTACCGATTCTCAGATTTCATTGTTTATTCTCTACTTTTTACCCAACTTGAGGGAACGTGATATTGGGTCAGAAGGACTTTCTGCTGAGGAACGGTAAGCCTGTTTCACATCACACGGTGGGCAAGGCTACCTGCTTGCAAGGAGCCCACACTGGAGAAGGCAACACACGTGGAGGCATCTTCCCTCATAGAGGATGCTGGGATGCTCGGAAAAGGGATGCCCCACCGGCTGTGCAAAAGCCTGGGTGAAGCACCCCCTTGTTTTAGTCCTTGAAGCTGGGACCCCAATGTGGCCGTGTTAAAATGCAGGCACCGGTGGTGCCATCAGCTGTGTCTGAGCAACACAGAGGTAAACATGGCCTAAGCAGGATGAGGGACTTTGACTTTGGTGCCTTTTCCGGGTGTGGACTCAGAAGAGAGAATGTATCACCTGGAGGGTGTGTGGAGGGGAACGGGAGCCTTTGGCTTTTAGCAAGGGGGGGAAGGAGATAAAAAGGCAAGGAGCAGAGACTAGACACAGACTTTTGGGGAGAGGAGAGACGAGAATGGCAGGTGGATAAAGAGGAACCCAAGTGACCAGGCTGCCCAGAAACCCCCTGAAGAGTGAGCTGGAGGTGGCGAGGAGCCATGGTGGCCCGCAGAAGAGTGACAGGTGTGGAGCGTGTGGCACCGCAGCAAGGTGGCACCGTGCGCTGGTACCTGGAGATGCCAGGGATGGGGAAAGCTGATTGTGCATCAGCCATCGTGGAAGAAGTTAGAAGAGCCTTGGAGAAGCGGAGCAGCTCGGAACACGGGAGAGAGAAGAAGCGAAGAGAAGATGCTGAAGAAAGACTGGACTTGGCAGAGGGCCTGCCTCAGGCTGGGAGGAGCAAAGAGCACCATCTTGGACTGTGTCTTTGGGACCTTTGGGACCTTTGGAAACGGTGATGGGGGTCAGATAACCGCCACTTGTGGCTTTAGCACTTTTTGCTTTCCCGGTTACTA
>PVHY01023067.1:0-21499 GCA_004024945.1 Uropsilus gracilis | reverse complement strand
GAAAGAAAGAAAGAAAGAAAGAAAGAAAGAAAGAAAGAAAGAAAGAAAGAAAGAAAGAAAGAAAGAAAGAAAGAAAGAAAGAAAGAAAGAAAGAAAGAAAGAAAGAAAGAAAGAAAGAAAGGGAAGAAAGAAACTCTCCCAATACAGCAGAGTAGGCAGTCTGTTCCAAGCACTTAAGATTGAAGAAGGTTTATATACTGTATTTATGAGCAATTTTTGCCTTTACAAATTGCATCTCTTGACGGGCACGGTGGCTCGTGCCTGTAAGCTTCAGCCTATGAAGCGGCAGGGGCTAGGGATCGCGGTTCGAGTCCCGCCTGGGGCCGGTAGCAAGACCTAGTTTCAAAAAAATAGCTGGGTGAGGTGGTGTGCGCCTTTGTAATCCCAGCTACCTGGGAAGCTGAGGCTGGGGATTGCTTGAGTCTGTGGTACCCCGGGCAACTAGAGTCTGCGGTTCCACAGGCAAAAATAGCGAGACCTAGTCTCAAAAACAAACAAACAAACAAACAAAATTGCATCTCTTTTTGTGATAATTTTTGTTTTTGCAAAAAGCTTTTTGCTTTATATTGCACAAAATCAGGTTTTAGAACATATCACAGGCTGATAATGTCATCTTTTGATATTTGTCTATTTCTGCAGCTGTATCTCATCCAGGTGACACACAAAGATGGGGAAAGTCTAACAGAAAAATCATTCGACCAGTTTTCGAAACTTCACAACCACCTTCAGAAGCAGTTTGAAGCTTTGGTTCTCCCCGAGTAAGACACCACCCTTCTTCTTGAACTTAAGGGAAAACTATGGTTGAGGGATTTCCTGTTTGTGTACCACACAGCATTGTAACTCCAATGCCATAAAACCTGTCCCAGCAGAGTCTATATTGCTCTGGGAGTAAACTTTCATCATTTAAAATAAAATGAGTCCTCTAACTTCATTTGCTTCTAGGCATTGATTTTGCAGTCAAAAAAAAAAAAAATTCTGGGCTAATTTTATTTTTCACCAGTTATCTGAAAATTATTTTCTCTGTTTTTTAAACATAGTTTTGTTAGTTTTTTTTTCTACAAAAATAAAAGTAAAATTGAAAATAAGGAGCTAAATCAGATAAATTGATTCTTCCAACAACAAGTAGCTATAATAAAAAGTTCTGGTGGTTATTTGCAATGACTGAAAACATGAAATTTATTAGTGCCAATTAGTTCTTTAGTAAAATTAGTTAAATCTAAATCACTGTCATTGTCATTATTAATTTTGACTTGTATTACATAAATTTAATTTATTATGTTCATTCTGAAGCAATCTTCAAAGTCATTTTCTTTTATATTTTAATGGAAAAAATATTAGACATAGCAGAACTAAAAATATAATGAAATAACTTCAATTCAAGAAACCTTCTAAAATTAATTACTATTCAAATTCATCATAGATTTTAGTGAACAATAAATGCTTATTTTGACTTACAAAAATAACCTTTCCAGAAATCATAATATTGGCAGTTAAGTAGATAGTCCTTTAAGAAAGTGAATATCCATACCTAATGACATGCTTCGTTATTTGTGAGTTTTCACTACTTTTAGGATTTAGTTAAAATATAAATCTAGGCAAAGTTATCAGTGGATTGAGAGATGCTGTGCAATATTGAATATTAGGTAGTTAACTCATGAAAATCTAGATGTCACAGAGACATTGCAAGGTTCATGCTGTAAACACTGAAAATTCAGCAAGTAATTTTATGTTATAGAGAGTAAGCTGAGAGGTATATTGCTGTGAAACCTTTTAAAAGTATCATCAGCTTCAAGAATCACCAAAAACATTTTTCAATACAATAACAGAAAAAAGGAAATGCCCCTCCACACACACAAATAAGATTTGCCTGCAAAGATTGAGTTCAACATAGCAATTGTCATCAGCCAATAATGGTTAATGACTTAAAAGTATCAGTTAATCCTTGCTAAATGACTATCCTCTGGTTTTCAAAATTTTTTTTTCTACCTTTATCTTTGCACTATAAATTGACAAAACTACATTTATCTTTGCAACATATATTGACAAAACTTGTAAAACATTAGAAGGGCCTTTATCTCTTTTCAGATATAAGATTTTTTTCTAGATTCTCAGCTTTAGTTAGGATTCTGCTTTGCTCAATGACTACTGCCTCATGATACCTATGTTGATGTTAAAGGGATTCAAGCAGTGTGTGAAAGAGGAACATTTAGTCCTCTGTGGCCCTATTTGTATGTTGACATTCCCAAAGTAGCTACAGAACAACAATGCATATAAATAAAGGATGAGGGCAAGATTTGTCTCTGACTCCTAAATTTACTAAGAGATAAACTCCATGAGAGTGATGTAAGTCCTAATTGGGAAATATGGCACAAAGAATAAAATTCAAGTTCATCACAAGTATATAACAATGGCCTTCAGGTTGGCCTATTTGTCCCTCATGAGAATACAGGCATGAACATCTTCCCTAAAAATAGTGATTAAAAAATTACTGCTTCAAAAGGTTGATTTCCTTTCTTATTTTTTACTTTCACATTGCTATTATCCCCGCCATTCATAATCTTTTATCAGTACCTTGTCCCAAGGAGTGAAAAACTTCCAAGGATCAAACAAAAAGGCAAATCAAAACATTTTGTTGGTACTGAGAAAATGAATTACTCTAATAACCAGGTATCAAAGTTGTTTACAAGTTAGGTATTTCCTAATCTTTGTTGTAAAAAAATTGAGGGAAGACATGATGGCACTTTCAGATAAAGGATCATTGATAATAATTTTCAAGGATTCATGGATATCCTATATTTGCAGGTAACTTTGAAAACATTTCCAACTATTGAATGGTATTATCACAGCTGAATTCTTCAATTCATATGTACTTAGTTTATAACACAGAATGTTGTAGGACATAATCTTAAACAAATCAATTTTTAATTTATAAATTTTTAGTTTAGTTTGTGTTAATTTATAACAAAATGTTGTAGAACATAATCTAAAGCAAACCAACAAAAAGGTAGACTAAATATTGAACTACTTTATAATCTAGACGGAAAATTAATCCAAAGATATATAAATTAATATCTTAAACTAGCCCAATCCACCATTTAATCAAATGGTATATGGTGTTAATTTTTGCAATTGTGAATGGTGTTAACTGTGTATGGTGTTAATTTTTGCAATAACTTGTGTGGATAAAAAATGTAATACTTTACACTTTAGCATTATGAAGCAACTTAAAAATGTTCATCATTTAAATACAAAAAGCATACAATTTTGAACTTCCCTAACATTTCCAACAAGAGGCAGTGGATGGCATAGCTTGTAGTTGTCAAATATTTATGTCTTTGCTAACAGCCTATCACTGTCACCCATGTGAAGGGTACTTCACCCCAGGTAAAGGGGAACAGAAGTAGGAAGTAAACAGCAACGAGAATACACTCAAAGGGAGTTATTACATAGTTCCTGATAAGACATATTTAACAACCAAAAAAAAGTGTTGTCAAATGTTACCTTTAACAGATAATCCCACTCAATGACTGGTCTTAGCCAAAACTAACACATCAAGATGAATCATTAGCTAGTACAGAGGAAATTCTGCAGTCATACTGCCTGGCAAATTGCTACTTTGTTCCAAAAGAATACAATCAAATGAAAGCTATTTCAGTTGGTAAAATGTTTAATTTGGTTAGAATAGCAATGTCTCCAGTGAATCCAGAAGAAACAATACAATCTGACCTTTTGGAAAATTATGAATCATTAACTTCAAATATATTCATTAAACCCCCACATGCATTTAAAAGACAAAATGTGTGGTCTGCCATTAATACAGTAAGAAGGAGCATATATATTAATTTAATTTGTTAAATCACATTAAATTAGCATTAAAATCGATGACAGTTAAATATCACAAGTGGCCACAGCCATGTTAATGAAACTATCACAATTAATCTTGTGTTTTATGTGGTTTCAAAAATGTTTTCATTGGCCCTCCCATTTGCTGCAGCTGTAAATCCGTGACAATCCTAACATGCAGAGGCCAAATTTCAAGCTAATGAAGATACATTTTCTTTTTTCTTTTAAAACAGGTTTCCTCATTGGTGGCACTTACCCTTCACAAATTCAGATCACAAAAGATTCAGAGATCTAAATCATTACATGGAACAGATATTAAATGGATCATATGAAGTGGCAAACGTATGTTTATTTTTATATTTTTATGTAGAATATCAACTAGTTTATGGGTTATTACTAGTGTTGTTACTACAATTTACTATACTATTCTGTTACTCTTACATCCATTCAACAAGCATACATGCCTCACATATATATAGGACCTTTCAAGGGGAAACAGAATAAAAAGGTGGAGAAGCTCAGTTTCAAATGACTTGCAGTCATATGTGATTTGTGTCCTACCTGCCCTATGGGTGTGTCCTGACATCTTAGAGGAGTACGAATTACTTATGACTGTGGTAAGATTTCAGGGACGAGTGAGCATCTATATGGGTCTCTAACACTGGGTCAGATTTCTAAGACATGGCCTGAAGAAGTGTTTTGAGTAGAACCAAATCATATAGGAAAGGTCAGGAGTAAAAAAAAAAGAAGGGATTGTATTAGATTTCTGTTGCCACTGTGACAGATTGCCACAGACCTGGTAATTTAAAACAACACAAATCTATTTCCTTTCGGTTCTGAAGGTCAGCAGTCTGCAAATGGGTCTTATGAGGACTAAAATCAAGGTGCTGATTGACTGTTCCTTTCTAGAGACACAAGAGGAAAACCATTCGCTCACCTTTTTCAACTTTTAAGAGACTATCCTCAACCCTTGGCTTGTGCCACTTTCCCCACTGGTATACTCCAATCAACCTCTGTTTCCTATCTCCTTCTCTGACCCTCACATTAACCCTCTTGGTGTACTTTTGGCTCACTTGGATAATCCAAAATAGAAATACAACTTCAAGATTCTTAATTTAATTTTACCTGTGAAATCCCTTTTTTAGTGTAAGGTAACAAAGTCACAGGTTCTGGGGATTAGGAGGTGAACCACTTTGGAGGACTGTTATCTATAAAAAGAATTATAAAAAAAGTGCAAGGATACAATTCAGTTGGATCTCAGCACTATGGTGAGAAAGCTGTGAAAAGATTAACATCAGTAAGAAGGTAGGCGCCCGGTTATCAAGAGCTAACGACAAGCCTTAGAGGGTAGTAAGGACCAAAGCAGTTAAAAATAACAACGTCCCTCACCACTCCGAGAGATTTTTTATTTTTTAGTCTTTCAAGTTGGAAAAATAACACGTATCCAGAAAATCTACAAAAGAAAATTGGACTGTTAAGGGATTAATTATAACTATATAATTACATGTTAGTTTTAAAACATGGCAGTAAGAAGAGTATATGTCCCCTCATTTCAAACACAACAGAGCCTTGTGATTTGCTTAATGGACAGAATGTGATGGAAGCAATCCTTCATGGCTTACAACTTAGGTTAGAAAATACTAGAGGGGCATGCATTGTCACTGTTGTAATCTATGATACAAATATATTCATTCATTCTGAGATTTCTCTCTACTGACATTTGGAATGTTTCCATTTTGGAATTATCACAAATAAAGCTGGAGTCAGCCCTCTGTTATATGTATGTCTAGCTCACTCATATTGATAATGTACCTAGGAGTAGAATTTCTGGATTAAAGGCAATGCTTATCTTCAACACTATATACAATGACCAATTTATTTGTAATGAATAAGTAGTCTAGTTTTCCACAATCTTGTTCATGTTTGGTATTGTCAATCTTTTTAATTAGGACCAATTTGGAACATGTGAATCTCATCACATTTTGTGTTTATATTTTCCTTAAAATTAGACTAAACACATTTTAGTATGCCATTTGGCTATCCTCTTTGGTGGAGTACCAGTTCATAGCTCTTATTTTCTACTTTATGACAGAGGCTGACCTCAAATTTGTCTTCCCTTGAACATCCTCACAAATTTTCAGAATCAATATTATGTTGGTCTCAGACTATGACTTGCAAGGCATTCTTGTTTTTTCCCCTGCTCTCTAAAAATGCTTATACAGAAGTATTCCTTAAATTGGAAGCCCATCCAGGTCTGGAGATTCAGTTTAATTAAGGACAAATGTGTGATTACACATTTTCACTTTCTTCTTGAGTCTACTTATTAAGTTATGCTTCTCCAGGAATTTGTGCTAGTTTCTGGTATAAAATTATCTGTAATTTATATTCTCTCATGATTTTAACATTTATGGAATCTGAAGATATGTATACTCTCCCATTCTGCAACTATGTCATTTTCTGTTCAGGCTTGTCAGAGGGTTATGAAATTTATAAATCTCTGGCAAAGAATAAAATGTGGGATGTATTTCCATCACAACTGTATTTTTATATTTAATATATTTTATCTTAAATTGTTTCCTTTCTTCTCTTCTTTTGCTTGTAATTTGCTATTTTATTTATAACATCCACAGATAGTAACTTGTTTGTTTCCAACCTATCCACACTTAACTATTAGAATTCTAAATTCCCCCTTCTTATGAAGATTTAATTGCACCTCACAAGTTGCAATTATACAACTGTTAATATGCACAATATTATATTTTCTTTCAAAATATTTATAGAATTCTCTGTGATATATCCTGTGACTGTGTATTATGCTTCTATTTAACCCACTTAATTTTATATACTATACTAAGAATATGTATCTACATTTCTATTCATAAATTAATTTCATTAATATTGTTGTCTTAAGCAAGTAATATTTGTTTAATCCTTTCCAAATATCTCATTTTTGCTGCATCCTGTTCTGACTTTCCATATGGGATTGATTTCTCTCTGCCTGAGGAACACCGTTTATTATTTCCTTGACTGTTGACAAAACCTCTAAATTGCTATTTGTCTGACAAGATTTAATTTTCCTCCTATTGAAGAATAATTTTACTGACTATAATATTTGGACAGCAATGCCTTTATTTTCAAAACCTTAAAGCTATCATTTCATAGTTTTCCAGCCTCCATTGATTGTGTCTAGAATCCATCTGTTATCATTGTTTCATCACTGAAAGTATTTTTTCTTTATCTGATCTTAATATTTTTCTTTCTCACCTTTGGTTTTCTGGTATTTCATATTAATATGCTCAGACATAACACTATTTCACTTATTGTTCTCAAGCTTTAGGGTCTTGAATTTGTTCCATGTCAACTTTCATCAGTTTGGGGGAAATTCTCAGTCATTTCACTTAAATTATTCTTTATACCAGTTCCTCTCTCTTTTTCTACTGAGACTGGAATCACATATATGCTAGTAACTGAGAGGCAAACTACCACCTGTCTCTGCCCCTTTCCTCTCGGGGGCCCCTCGATGCTGTTATCTGAGTGTCCCACGGTCCTGAAGTGTTTACTTTGAAAAAAATTAGAGTGTTCAAAGCAGACCTATGTTGCCTGTTACTGCAGCTAGGAATAATGGAATGGGACTGTGGTTCTTTTTTGTTGGTTTTTGGAGCCAAGCCATTTACACAATAGAATATTATTCATCAATCAAAAATGACAAATGTGATGCATTTGTGATAACATGAACAGACCTAGCAGGAATCATGTTAATGGAAATAAGTCAGAAAGAAAAAGATAGAAACCAAATCCTTTTACCTATAGATGAGATATAGAGAAAACAGACAAAAGGTCAAGAAAACTTCAGAATGAGCCAACAACAGAACTAAAGCATACAGATAAGGAAGGAAAAGGGAGTGGGAAAAATCAGAGAAGGGATGTCAAGGATGATAGCATGGTGGGAATACCCCAAGGAATACAAGGATAAGGATATAAACAATGAAAATGAATCAATAAATTAAATATATATAATTATATATACATATAATATATAGATGTATGTGTATATATCTGTACAGACACACACACCTTAGTCATCTTCACTCTGTTTCATACCTTTCTTCCTATGGTTTTTTTTTTATTGTTTTATTCTCCACTTATTCTGAAAATTTACTTGTAACTTGCCTTCTGGGTTATTTAACTCTCTCTGTGACTAGTATTCTATTAAATCTGACGTTTTAAGTTCTTCATTTCAATTACTATAGTAACCAGTGTTAAAATTTCCTTTTTTTTCCATTTTTTACTTATAATGAAAATTGTCATTATAAGTAGTAAACTAATCATTTTTAAATCATCCTTACAACTTTAATATGGAGCCCAATGCATGCTTTGATTGTCTAGTGTTTCTACTGGCTTTCAGTCATATATTCTTATTACCTTGTGAGTCTGGTTATTTTTCTTTTAATGTTGCCAGTTACTGTATAGCAATATGCTTTGCAGGAATATTTAGAGGTCTATGTTGCTATTATCTCAGTCTAGAGAATTGGTTAACAATATGCCCATTGTTGTTTGAGTTTGAATGAATAATAGCATAAGCACTTAAACTTGCTACTTCTATTATGGGTTCCTGATTAAAATACTGAGAATCTCTTCTCTCTCCTCCATCATACAGGTGCCCCTGAGAGTATACTAATATGCTATTCCTGAACTCTGCAGTCTTGATTAAATGCTATTAGCACTTGGGTTATACCTCCACCAAAGAAACACATATATAATATCATGATGCATATATATAGACACATGTTAAAATTAGAAGCATTATAACAGCACCATAACTGCAACCTAATAAAGGATGATCCCATAACTGGGACTTAATAAAGGATCGAAGAACCCTGTTTCTTTCAGCTTCTTATATAACAATCTTCTTTCTCAACTTGGAGCTTGGGGTTCATTCTCCAATCATGGCTTGAATTTTTAAGGGCACATGCTTTGTAATAGATGAAATCAGTCCATGTCAAAAAATACTTGCTGAAATTTAAAAATACAATATATTAAGAAATATAGTTACAATTTTGTCCTAACTCTGCAGTATTGCTGATTAAGGATATTATGATTTGAATTGTCTTGTTGATTCAGGATATTATGATACTATGACTTGGGTAATACTATGGGTATCTGGCAATACAATGGGTAATACTTTGGATATTTGGGTAATACTATGATTTGTTGATGAACACAACCACCCAAGAGAAAATAGTCTTACAATTTAGATCACAGTACTACTGAGGACTATTCGAGAAATAAAAGAGAATTTTCAAGAGTAACTGCATTAAATTGCAGAGTTAGGAGCAAAAGGTGAAACTTTCAAGTCTGTCATCCCATCCTATAACAAGTGGTTCTGAAGGCACAGTTGCTGGACTGTACTCAGTATCCCCTTACCTATAAGAACACTTTTTGATCCCATCCTAGAGCTAATTAATCAGAAATTTGGAACTGGGGTCTAGCAATTTGTGTTTTGATAAAGTTTCCTGGATGTTATCACACACTTAAAGTTGGCTAACCATAACCTCTGACTATGGATAATTTTATCATCTTCCCCACTTTTATTCCCAGCATAGCCATAGTGAGATATCAGCCTTCATTACAGTAGGTTCTCACTTCTTTTTGATTATTGGTTTTTACCAAGTATGTACTTAAGAACGTTTTACTACAGTTTTATTTCCAGCCTGGTAGTCAACTGAAGATGCTGCTCTATATCAAGGACTAGTGCCTGAGTACATCAGGAGGTGCACTTAACTCAATTCTGAGTGAGGCAAGAAGGCATCCCAGACATTGTGTCATTCAGGTTATTTTTAAAGGACTTACTAAATGGAAACGGGGGAAAGTTGTGCTAAACAAAGGAAACTGCAGGGAAAAACACCCATTCCATTGCATTGACATACTTTTACCTTGTTTCAAAGTTTAAAGAATTCAGTGAATACGTTCATTCCATTGTGACTCATGTAGAGCACAGTTATAAACTCATCAATATTTAATATTTTAAATGAATCATAACAGAATCATTAGCATATATTAATCACTGGGATTTATGTTGCATTTTAAAAACTAAGGAATTAAAAGTTTGCCCCTGAAAAGTATTTAGCAGAGATTTCAAGTTATTTTTTCTTATTCATTTTTTAAAAGAAATTTTCTCATATTATTATTTATGTATATATTATATATACTACACAGAAACTATTACACCAACAGATGATAAAGGTTTTAAAGTTTGTTGGGAAAAAATTGGGGGAAAACTTTAAATATTAAAAAAGAAATATTAACAAAATTTTTACTTTTTTCTCTTACCCCAGTGTATAATCCCACAAGAACCTCATGACAAACTCTCTCATGTGAAGAGATTGATTTTTGAGAGTCTTGATAGCTGCCAGCTGAGAGATAGGTGCTATGGGCCACCTGGTACCAAGTCTAGGAACATGACCAGGCATTGCTCATAAGGGATGCGCACCAGTAGTGTGCTGGGTCACATTTGCAGGCCTCAGAAAGCTCACCCACAGCACATTTACATTGTTGTTATGAGAAAAGAGAAAGAAATAAAAATAGATGTTCATCACAGGAACAGGACCACACAACAGGAAAACTGAAAACAAAGATGTAAAATAATTGTTGAAAATCATGTTAGGTATTAGAAAGGTTACTCTATGATAAGTGATGATGTACTATACATTGAATTTAGACTGTTGTATTTTGTATACTGTCATATATGGATGTTCTCTTTGAATATGTTTGGTATATGTCTGAATCAACAAGTAATGGAACATGCATTATAGCAAATGCTTCACAGAATCAAGGCAACTTCAATTTACTTCACTGTGATTCAAAGTGATTGCTAAATATTCAAGAATAGAGAACACAGCATGACCTCTGGTAACTTAATAACTTTTACTGATACTCTCTGAAGATCATGCCCATTCCCTTATGCTATAATTTAGAACCACAGGGTGTGGCAGTTGACTATGAGTGAATATGCTGAGGCGATGGTGGGTAGGAATGTCATCTTTGTGTGATGAGGGCTGCCTTACTAATTATCCTAAAGCTCTTTTATCAAAAAGAAAAATTTAAAACTCTCAGCAGAACTGCAGTATAGAGCAAGAGTGGGGAGGAGAGTAAAATTGGGGAAGAGATGGGCACAAGAGATTAAGATGGTTCACGAGTGATAAAGTGGTGGGAGAACCTTGGGGTAGACAATGATGTAAAATATATGTATACATATATATGTCTATATTTTATATATATGTATATACGTGCGTGTGTGTTCACAATTTTTAAAAAATAAAATTTTAAAAATAAAAGTAAAAATGAAAATATAAAACTGTTTTAAGATTAAGCTTTATCAGGAAAATCGATAAAATATCTAATAACCATTGAGAATCTCAGATAGTGCCTATTAAAGAAGATGTAAGTAAGTGCAAAGCAGAGCAGCATCTACTTCCTGCTTCTTGGGTGAATAGAGTCTGTCTTCATAAGGCAACAAGCTTTCACAACTCATAAACATGCTGCTCACAGGATAGGTTCACACAGAAGTGATAGCAAAGTACTATTATAAGGGGGAAGAGCAGAGGCAAGAATTGCAAAGGTGTAGATCAGCACAGGAAAGCTAGTGACCATGGTTACCCATAGTAATTGTTCCTGCACAGAGAAACATTCACATTTGCTAATGTGCTAATTTGAAATACTGCTATAGAGTCCTCAAGAAGAGGCCTTTGTGTGTTTTCACCTCTGTTCTTAGTATTTAGTGAAAAAAAGACTGAAGAAATTTCAGGCCCCATGTTTTTCTATTGGATAAATTAAGGTTCAAGATTTAAGGGGAAACAAAAATGGAGGAGAGGATAAAAGAGGCATTGATGTCTGAAATAACAGATCACAGAAATGCTTTAAGTGAAAATATGTCATCCTCTAATACTGGATTTCCAAGGAAGGTGTCCTAATTTGTCTCAGGATAGTCCTCTAACAATGGAAACTGATTTTGTAGGTGTGCTTTCTCCCAAAACTCGCATCCTGGTGACTGATTTCATAGAATTTTTCAATGAGTATTCAAAGAATAATAATATATCTTCCTGAGATGCAAAGTCTATATCTCATTTATTCCTTATCATTTAGGTACTGTAAGAATAAATAGTATTAGAGTCACAAAAATTAAATTAATAAAGCTTAAATGTGAGTTATTAAGGAGTGATCACTTTCAAAAACCATCACTATCAATGAACACACATATATACATATATATACATTTATTCATTTATATATGTATACATCTATATTTACATGTCTATATATATGTATATATACATATATAAATATATTTAAATATATACATATATTTGTGTTCTTATATATGCACACACACATAGATTGCCTACATTAATCAGTGAACATATATATTTGTATGTGTGCATATATATGTGCACACCCATATATATACATATATATGTATGTATATATATATATATGCACACACATGGATTGCTTACATTAGATATTCTCTGACTAGAGGTGCCAAAATAACACCTAATTATCAACTGTTTTAGAATAATGTAGAGAGGTTTTCAGAAGTATGTTATGAGACCCCACCCTCAGAGATGGTGGTCATATAGTTGAAAGATGTTATCTAGGTCTCTATATTGTTTTTTAAAAACTCAAGTGATTCACATGCATAATCAGGCTTGGGAAATTCTACTCCAGTAAGATGACGCAAGGGTGCTATTTTAAGGAGTTTACAGTCTCTCAGTATATTTTTTTGTTGTTGTTGATAGGTACCAGGGCCCTCATAAAGATCTTTGTAAATATATAATCAGGTTTTCTTTTTTGTTATTCCTAAGGCATCTTATGGATTTTAATACAGTTCTCATTATATGGATTATAAGTTATAGAACAATATAATTTGACAAGGATGTCATCAAATGCTGATTAGCATGAATAAGGAGTAAGACCTGACTGTTCACTCAGGTTGTCTGTGATATGTACTGTGATCAATTTTCAATTATCTTCAAATTGATTAATCAAAGTGAAAGTTTTATGTATCTCCACAATTGGTAGCCTCCCTGATTTTTTGTTTATTTTGAAGAAATGAAGTGTTATTATATCAAAGAAATGAAGAGTTATTTTAGATTAAGTGAAAAATTATTGACCTAGAAATCACATAATTTTAAAAAAACATTATTTTAATTTTTTTAAATTTTGTATTATTTATATAATTCTTCCCTTTCATCATATCTGTTAATAAAGTAACAACATAAAAACTAAGATTGATAATGTCAGGGACGGATGTAATAAAATATTTTTATTATTTTAAGTGATATGAATGACTTAGAAGAAGTTTTTATACAATTTTTTATTCTGATAAAATATTTTAAGGAAATTTATATTTGTGATTAAGGCCTCTGTAATGGGAAAATTTCATCCCTAAAATAAATCTTCTAAAATTCTTCTTTTCTTCTTTCACAGTATCTTATGACAGCATGACACATGGCAGAAATGCAAAGAATCCTATTATGCCTTTACACTCAAACTTGCATTCTGGTTTTAGCTATATTGAATATTTACTTGTAACTTTTTAAAAGTTATTTTATATCACCATATATAACTGTAAATATTTTGAAGTTTATATTGAACATTTAATAGATATTATACCTCAAGATCTTGAAGGGGGAAAACAGAGATTAAAACAAATGACTATACACTTTACTTTCAATGAGTTGATGTTCAATGATATATACAAACATAATACTTGGACATGTATGAGAAATGGGGAAGAAAGGAAGTAGAAAATGTATTTTGAATATGAAACTGAAAATTCAAAAGCATTTTGAATATGAAACTGAAAATTTGCTGAAATCAGAATGTTACTATATGGCCATTCTAGGATATTCTCTATTCTAAGAGTCTTGCCCTTTGTCAAAGAAAGGAGTGGAAGAGACTACTTCCTAATTCTACCCAATGCACAGAATTGGGTATCATCAAAATTAAGGTAGAAGAGAGTGAGACCTTTGGGTATGAAGGATTACCAATGTGCCAATAGCAGGACTGGTATAGTAAAATATCTTGGAAGAGGTGTGAACCTGTATCCTTAATTCAAATTCAAATTTGTAAACCAAGGTTACATTAATTTTTTAAAAATTGGTTTATTTTTTTAAAAAAGAGCAGTCTAGGTAGAGGGATGCCTTTAATTCTCTGAGATCACCCCTACATGCACACACACACAAATACATATAACAGATATATACATACACATACATACAACCTGTTAGTTAAAGAAAGTAGAGTTAACACACCTAAAAGAAATCACATTAGCAGAAACAAGTTAAAAAGATAAAGACAGACACCAAATGGTTACAACTCGGGGTGAGGGGGCGGGACAGAGGGGGAATGGTCAGGGAGGGTGGGGGGGTGAATCCCGGTACTACAAAGATATGAAATGTATATATATATAAACTATTTGATTATAAAAAAATTAAAAAAATAAAAATAAAAAAATAATAATAATAATAATAAAAAAAAGAAAGTAGAGTTAAATGAATACCACCCCTGTACACTATGCCATTATCTCTTTCAGTGATGATGAAAGAATCAGTTTAAACATGCTAGTCCATATATACCTGATTTTTGCTTATCTTTACTCTTTTCTCTTAAACTGATCAAACTTTTCTTTTGATGTTTACAGTTTCACTCTAAAAGTGAGTATAGTTCCGATAACAAAAATCATTTTGCTTCTTCAAATTTTATTCTGCTTAAGGTAGAATTATGTTGCAAACTAAATGAGATCTATATAAAGAGATATACAAATGTATGAAAAAAGTTATAGAAAATAACTGCTGAACCTAAACATATACCCACATCTGAGTTTAACTGAACTACAAACAACTCTATTATTTTTTAAAATAGTAAAGCAATATTCATTGTGATATTTAGCCCTTCTCATTATTGTTGCTTATTTATATAAGCTCTTTAAAATAAAGCTGTATCACTTACAGCTTAAGCAATGTTATGTTTTTAAAAACAGAAATCAAATGTCAAAATAGATCAAAATGGGTAAATCCTATCTTAATAGTGAACATATGTTTCTTGTTCCAAAACAAGCTTGCTAAACCCAGATGTTAATTACATATGTCACTATGTTGCTCTTTTACTATTTTGAAGCTGGCTAAGATTCCACTACAGGCAGGATAAATGTCATGTGTGTACCAACAGTAAAACCAAGATTATTTTTCAGAGTCTGGTAAAATTCTTATGGCATTTTAGAGGCAGAAATATAAAATATTCTTTAGAAGTTCACTATTCTTCATAGTGTCATTCTTCCATGTAACTCCAATACAAATACAGTGGGCTGAACTACATTAAAGACTGGACTTTCTGACAAGCTGTTTTATGAAAAAGGCAATAAAATACAATTACTGTTCAACTTTGATTTAAAACTCTTATGAGAATTCATTTTTAAATTCACATTTTTATAGCATTTCGTGGTGTTCGAAAGAGATAGATTTAGCCTATTATTTGAACTCTCTAAAACTAAATCTTGCACCCAATTCTAGATGTTCACTAGCCAGTTAATAAATGAGACTTCTTAGTGTGCTGTTTTAAAGAAAGAAAACATTGATCTCAGTGTTATATTACTTCTGATCTTTACAACTACTCTAACTCTCTCTAGTCATTGAGAACAAGAATATGTTCATATCATAAAGGAAAAAACACTGAAGTTTTGAGAAACTTTGAATTGATCGATTCTCTCAAAAATCAATCATTTTAGATTACAAATGACTTAATATAATTGGTAAACAAATATTAATAAAAGCTCTGATCTTAACAAAATATAAGCTGATCCAGATTTTAACTAAAATTGCTCAATTGGCTTTCAAATGTGATTTTTATTGACTGAATTTCTAACTTAAAAGCACACTTTTAGATATTAAAATACCAAACCCGATATTAGTTAAATAAACATCTACTCTAGCAAAGAATATATAGATATTATACTATAGAACATTTAATATAACCTAAAGCATTTAGACTTAATCACTGATATCAAAGACCAAAAAATTCAGAGTTCCCAAGACAAAGTCCAACCATTTATGAGACAGTTATATAATGTTCTACATAGGAAAGATTTTCAAAATATTTAGCAACTGCCAGAGCACAGGTACTGGTTACCAATCATAAAGATTGCCAAGCACTAAGCCACCTTCACAGCTATCTGGGCTTAGATTGGTTGAAGATTTGCTGTAGTAGTAAAAACTAGGAAGAGCAGGTGATAGAGCTACCAAGAGTCTGAGTCAAAACTGTGAGATTCTGAATTGCCTGTAAGACTTCTAAATAGAGATGCAAGTGGAAAGTTTAATATCTTAAGTTGAAGGAAAAAAGAGAGCATGGGAATATATGCATTTGTATTGTCAGTAAGTATTTGGTTTTCAAGACCATGAATCTGGGTAAGATTACTTAGAGTAAAAACGCAAATGTAAGAGAGAGTGGTCTGAGGATTAGACAGAACTAGAGTACCAATTTGAAAGTTTGGGAAGGTAGAACAAATAAACAGAGGAGATAGAGAAGAGCAGATGATTGGAAACCAGGAGATTTGATTCTTGGAATCCTGGAGAAGAAACTGTTTCAGAGAGGGATCAACTGACTGGATGAAAACTGAGAGCTGACAAGGTGAATTTAGCATCACTGGGAAGTTAACAAGAACAGTTTGATTGGAGGGAGTCTTAAAAACAAAAATAAACTGATTATTGTGCATTTAGAAGAGACTGAGTTTAGAAGAGACTGTGAGTTTAGAAGAGACTGTGAGTTTAGAAGAGACTGTGAAGAGACAGAAGAAAATAATGGCATCTCTCTAAGAATTATAGGGGGAAATAGTATGTATGGGAAAATATAAGTCTAAAAATTTATCTTTTTAAATAGATTGTAGCAGTTTTAATTATTATGGCTTTGTAATATAATTGGACGTTTGGGAGTGAAATACTTTCACTCTCTTTTTTTGGTCAAGAGTGCTTTGGTTAGCCACGGTCTTTCATTATTCCATGTGAAAATAAAGAAAAACATAAACAGCTTGGATGACATCAAACTAAAAAGCTTCTGCACAGCAAAAGAAACAATAAACAAAACAAAAAGAAACCCAACTAAATGTGAAAAAAATCTTCACCCTACACACAAATGATAAGGGCTTGATAGCAAAGATCCACAAAAGAAACGCACACAACTTAACAAAAATAAGACAGAAAGCCCAGTCAAAAAATAGGGTGAAGATCTAAAAAAAAAAGTCTCCAAAGAAGAAAATCAAATGGCCAATAGGCATATGAAAAAATGCTCAACATCACTAATAAACAGGGAAATACAAACCAAAACCATAATGAAATATCATCTTACACCAGCAAGAATATCCCATATGGGAAAAAAAAAACAAAAACAATCAGGCAACAGCAAGTGTGTTAGCATGAATGTGGAGAGTAAGGGACACTTTTATACTGTTGGTGGGAATGTTAACTGACCCAGCCACTATGAAAAGTTGTGTGGAGGACCCTAACCTACTGAAAATGAAACTCCCATTTGATCCAGCAATCCCACTTCTAGGAATCTACTCAAAGATTCAAAAACTAATCCAAAAAAACACCTGTACCCAGATGCTTATTGCAGCACTATAACCACAATAACCAGGATATGGAAGCAACACAAATGCCCCCAAATAGTTTAATGGTTCAGAAAAGTGTGGCATATGTACATTAAGGAATATTATTCATCAATCAAAAAAGACAAACATGTCATTTACAGCAATATGAATTAAACTAGAAGGAATTGTGCCAGCAGAAATGATCCAGAAAGAAAAAAGAGAAATACTGGATGGTCTCACGTATATGAGAGACAAAGGGAAATAAACAATCAAACAGGCAAGAAAAATTAAAAACTAATTTTTAGCAAAACTGAAGCAAGAGCATGAGAGGGGAAGGGGAAGAGTGGGTGGGTCAGGGAGGCCACAAAAGTCTAAGATGGGTGATAAGGTAGTGAGAAAACCCCAGGCTAGATAGCTATGTAAAATTAAATATATAATATAATAAATATTTTTTAAAAAGACTAAAAAATAAAATAAATAGATTGTAGCATATTTGCATTCTGATAGGAAGATCTATTGAAGAAGCAAACATTGATGATGCAAGGGAGAAATGAGAACTGAGCTAGTGAGAAGAATGATGACCTTGAGAAAAAAGAGGGTATGTAGTCTAGTACCCAAATCAGACTCAGTTGAAAAACAGCCTGAGCAGGGAAAAAGAGAGGAAAAGTATGCTGGCATTTTGATGAGAAAGGATAAGGTATTAAATAGTTCTATAGGAGACTAGAAGAATAAATGGATTGTATATGAACAGCATATCACATGTAGAGAATTGTCAGAAAAGCCTGAACCCCAACTTGAGTGTAGTAGTTGTGAGATGGCAATAGGACCAGAGGGAATGTTTGCATATTTTTCTCTACCAGCTTTCAGCAGGATAAATACAGCTGCAGGGCAGGCAAATATATATATATATATATATTTTTTTTTTTTTTTGCCAAGTGAAGAAAAAAATAAAGGGAAAGAAGACCAAAGGATTTAAAAAGAGCATGTAAGTGATTTTTTATAAATATGAACCATGGAATCCAAATTGGTCAGAGAAAGACTTGAGAATATGAGAGGGGTTAGGGTTAGTGAGGAAGTCTTAAAGTCAAAGAACTGTTTGAGTTCTATTACTAGAGAAAATGAGCTGCAAAGGAGGTGGGTATCTAACATAAACTAAGGGGCTGAAAACCAACGTAATGAAATAGCATCAGTCACTAGTCAAAATTAGGTCAGAAGAACAGGGGTGGCTAAGTAAGAGGCATTACTAGACGAAAGAAGTATGAAAACAAAAAATCCTTTGCATAAGAAGGATGATTGGAAAGAGTATTAAAATAAATGTGAATTATGTTGAGTACAACTGGAGAAAATGACCATGTTTTAGTGTTTAGACATCTTTCAGAAATGAAGACCAGTGACCAAGAGATGAGTAGACAAGTACAACACACAGTGTAGAGGGCATTATGGTCAGTAGACATAATATTCAAAGCATGGCATTTCTTTTAAAGAATTAAGAGCAGTAACTAAAAGAGCAAGAAGATGCAGGAAGATACCAGCTATCGTCCCAGTGACTTTAAACAGAAAACTGAATGGAATATTCAGAGAACACAATATGTTGAGTGTATGAGAAATTTTGCTGATGACACTTTCCAAGACTGGTTGTTATTTTTTTCTCTCCTTCACAACTTTGCACAGTCATCTTTCTAAAAAATATCTGACCATGATGCTTCTCTCTTTAAATCCATCAATAAGACTATTACAAATTTCTCTCTCTCTCTCTCTCTCTCTCTCTCTCTCTCTCTCTCTCTCTCTCTCTGTCTCTGTCCCCCACCCTCCCTGCTGTGCCTTCCCCTCCCTCCCCAGCCCCTATATGCACTCTTCACTTCTATAGGTCATTGGCATGGTTACATAGTGGTCCTAGGCCCATTGATCACACGCTAACAGTCTTTTTTTTATTTAAAGTTGGTTTATATTGTTGTTTGTATTTTTGGTGTAAAGGGACCCCCTTCCTGTGTTATTACCATAGTGTACCCTCCATCAAAATGTACCATAGTGTACCCTCTGTGATCCACCGTCACAGTCCATTATGATCCCTCCCCACTTTGTTCTTGCCCCACCCTTTCTTCCCATCTTGATGCAGTTAGTCAACCATTTCAAAAGGTGTTTGGTTTTTCTCATTTTAGAATGAATAAATTCAGTTTTTAATCTTGTATTTTTCACTTGAGAAATTTGTTATTTGAAGAATTAAGCAGAATAACAACATTCTTTATAATGTGAGAGTCTCTTGGGTATTTCAGGACATCTGGGATAAATGACTTTGCTCATTAATTGCCAATTGTACCTTCTAGTCTTTGAGGAACCAAAAGTATGCCTATGCATTTTCTAACATCTCATACTGTAGGATTTCTTGATAAAACTCTCCAAATAAGATTGATTTTGAGATTTTTTTTGTATAAGTACATTGCAAATACTGCATGGGTCCCTACTTTGCTATGTCTGGAAACCCTAATAAGGGGATTGCTGCTGAGTATGACTATGCTTACAAACAATGCAAAAATGATGCCCCTAGAGTAGATCAGTACACAAGTAGCTACACTGAATGGAAATCAATACAAACCCAACTGAGAACACTGATCCAAGTTATCAGCAAGAGATATTGTAAGAATAACATTTCTATAAGTTTCCAAATTATTTAGTGGTTCAACTTCCTAAAAGCTAAAGGATGCATACATTTAAGTAAAGCCAACTCTGAAAAAATTTTAAGAGCAATTATTCTCAGATCCAACAATACTGTTTTTTCACCCCTCCTCATCTCCTTTATTTATTTGTCCCTCCTCTTTTTTGTAATAAGAAATTAGTATATAGTAGATCACCCACACCTGGAATTACAACTCAGAATTTCAAGGATATGACAGTGTAAACACAGGGGAACAATTAGATAGTGGTGACATTTCAGACACTAATTGGGAAGATATTCTGTCTACTATTGAAGTTTAATATCCGTTGGGTTGTGAGGTCAAAATGTTTTCAGAGAAGAATAATTGACTAATTGTCAAAGGGCCAAAGAAGGTCAAATTTCTTTCAACAAATTCTGCACAGTCTTTGAAGGTTGACTTTAAACTTTCAAAATAAAAATCTTGATTGGATCGGGTCCCTGAACAAGGATACATTTTTTGAAGATAGACTCATAAAAATAAGCTTTCAAGATCAATGTATAGTGATTAAAATGGGTAATTAACTTACAATGATGGATGAAAATGCTACATAAATAAGAATATTTGCATTAGAAAACCATTATATTTTACAATTATATTCTACAAAAACCTACCTCTGTTTTAATAAACATCTGTGAAATATCTATCTAGCAGAATTACTGTATAAGGCATCAGTGAATAAGTGGCAATTTCTACTCTCTCACCAGCTAGACAAATAAGAGTAGAGTGAGAGCATATCTGGGCTAACCCTCAGGCAAATGGGTAGATAGCAACAGAAAGAATAAAGAAGGAGCACATAGGAAGAGAAAGAGAGGATGACCTACCAAAGGAGATAAATATAATCAGTATAGTTAAGCTTAAAGTGTTGGAATCGAAATGAGGATGAGGATAGAGAAATGAGTAAGATCCCCATCAGGAAAAGTTTTATAAGTCAACTTGCCTACAACCAGTTTCTCTTTTTCTAAGACCATTATGAACCCACTTCCAGGTCTTAATTTGTTAAGTATTAGAATTTTATCTTTCATTTGGCAGTTGTGTACACAATAGATTGGATTATAGGATGAGCATCAAGATCAGAGTTGGAAAGCCCTGCTGTATCTTAAGTGAAGCACGATTATGTTAGATCTAAGGAAATAGCAGTGTACCTGGAAGGAAGAGCATAGAAGAAATGCTTAGGAGGTTAAATTGACAGAATCGATAGTCCAACAATATATTTATTTTTTTTTCTTTATTTATATATAAATTTCACAACTTTGTAATCTCAAGGGTGTGCCTCCCCCCCCCTCCCTCTCCTCCCTTCCCCCCCTTTCCCTCCTGTTCATAGTTG
>PVHY01023066.1:0-21523 GCA_004024945.1 Uropsilus gracilis | reverse complement strand
TTGCTTTTGGACTTAGGTTTTCTTTTGGGCTGACTCAGGGGTAAAACAGGCTGTTATGGGGAAACTAGGCCCTGACTTAAGTGGAGCCAGGGTGGGTACTGGAATTTTTCTAGATACCTATAATTTGCTTACCTATTTAGTTTCAAAGATTCATACACTATTTAGTTCTTCCAATCAGTGCCTGTGCAGGAACAGTAACAAAGAGACAAGGCCTTTGTATGTAATGGAAACAGGAGAATATTTACATGTCAGTGACTAGTGGAGATTTGAATAATGATAATTAACATTTATGTAACACTGAACATGTGCCAGGTCCTGTCTTGGCTATGCTAACAGGTATCAATTCACTTAACATCATATCAACTATATGGAAAGGCACTAGTTTTACCCCCATTTTATAGATGGAGAGGCTAAGACCCAAAGAGATTAAACAGCTGATTCAGTTAGTAAGGGATGCAATGAGAAAGTTGAACCCAAGCTGTAGGCCAGTGTAGCATGTATCTAACCACTGCACAGAACTGCCTCAGACACTGGACACAGCATTGTCTGTTGGGATTATCCTCAGAGGCTTTGTTACCCTTCCATGAAGATTGGAAATAGTCTCAGAACTAACCCTGTTTGCAGGGATGACAGATCTGAATGTTCCAAAAGACCACCGTGGTTTCTAGTTGGGTGAGCGACTCTGCCATGGTATCTAGCTGTGTTTCGCTTCTCCTTGCTGATGAAGTAAGTCCCCTGCACAGTAGATGATCAAGAAAGGGTCTGACTGAGTGAACTCTACAGAGCCTACACAGTTAATAATAACATAAATATCTCCTTTCCCCATTTATGCTTTCTTTCTCATTATCTTTTGTTGTCATAGCAACAGTATAAGCTAGATATCACTGCCTCTGTATTACAAATGAGAAAGCAGAAGTTTAGAGTAATTAAGAGCTTTATCTTGTCCAAGGCTATATAGTTAGTCAACCACAGACACAGTTCCAGACCACATCAGTCATGTTGTTCTGTTCATCTAATATCTCCTCTTATACCCTATCACCTGTTACCAGAGCAACATTAAGCATTAGCTTAGTGCTAAGATAATGCACTTAAAAGACCCAACTAGCTTATCTGCATTTAAATTCCTCAAACTTTCTCTTGCTATTAAAATATTTTCTTGTGTCTCCAAACTGATTGTTCATATCCTTTTCATTAAGATTACACCAGAATCATTTCTACACAATTCAGAATGTTATTGGTTTTGTTAGGAAATCCCTGTAATTGCATTTTCCCTATGTGACATCTTTTTGAATTAACTATCCCATTCTGCTATATTCTTTTTCAGCACACAACTCAGTGTCACTGTGGGGAATCTGTGAAGGAGTTTCTTCTTCATTCCTTTTGAGATGAAGATATTCTGCGTTCAGTCTTATAAGAATGAAGGTCCTGGTTTGGAGTCAGGGACCTGAGTCCTGGTACTACCATGCCCCTCACTTGACTCAGAAAATCTAGTACTCTTGACCTCAGTTCCTACCTGAAATAAAGAGGTAAGACTAGTCGGAGAGAGTGTTGGGTGTGCCTGGGGCAGACATCACTAGTCAATCCCTAGAGTACAGTTTTCTGAGGACCATGCTATTCCTCCTTAAAGTATCTCTAGTCCAGAACCCACTGGCTTTGATTTGTCCTCACCCTCCCTCCTAACCCTCCATGCTGATTTTGAGGAGTCTTGTGTGCATTGCTATGGGTTATATTGGGGCTGTCTTGGTGATACGCTCCATAGTGGCTAAATTCAAATTTATACTTGAGGGACTTTAAGGATAGTAACCCAACCCCAGGGAGGCTGGTGGAAAAGATTAGATTTTACTGGCAAGCTAACCATGGATCTGAGGTATACAACAAAGGAAGGGAAGGAGGAGCGTCAAAGCAGGAGAAGGAAGAACACAGGGAATATGGGATGGTTCATGATTGACACAGTAGTGCAAGGAAAAAAATTAATCAAAGTTTAAAAAAGCTTAGAATTTTATATTCCACTTTTTTGTCATGTATTTTTTGGTTAGAATGTTTTTGGAGGAGTTCTCGCTTAATCCATGTTCTACTCATGTCAATAAATTTGGGAATATATAAAAATAGAAAGAGACAGGTGGTAAGATGGACCTTGAACCAGACATGGAATGATTTGTGGCAAATATGGACAAGTTTTTAATTAGGATGGTGAAGCAGATTCTGATTGCTTTAATTTTCTCTTCAATGAAGAGATAAAGCCTTGTACTGAGAGTGAAGGGAGAAAAATGTGATTTGGGGATTAAAGAAGCATTGCAGCAACTGCTTAGGACAGAATGTAGGAGGTTGCTAATCAAGACATTTGAAATAATTGTCTAATGACATCAGGGTAAGGTTGGGTTTGTTGAACAAGAATGCTGAGTAGCAAAAATCTGTAAGTTTGTGTCATTTATTTTTCAGATGTTAGAAACCCAGGTAGTGGGCAGAAGAGACTTTGGTTAGGAATTTTAGTGTTCATGTGCCACATAGTTAGAAGAAAGATGTGCAAGGAGTGAGGGTGCAGGTAAAAGAGTTGAATAAGTGATCTACCTTGGGTCATAGGCCTGGAGGTCGGATCAGGAAGGATATAATGCCAGCAGGGGTTTGACCTGATAAACTGAAGAAGTTAAGAAAGAGCATATGGAACTGGCGTGCAGGTGTGAGGGAACTGAATGACAAAGAGCATCCTGGTGAGGGGTGTTTAATCTTTCAGAGGTGGAGCAGCTGCTGGTGATGACAGCCCTGACCTGTGAGTGATTTAGACAGGATGAAAGTGCACAGCAGAATCAAGGACATCAAGGAAAATTGGATGCCAAGGTTAATTCAACCTCTATATCATAAGATAATAGAGGGCTTGACAACAATAATAGAGGGCTGACAACATCTTATAAAACACTTTTTCTCATTTTGTAAAGACATAACCTTGCTGGGCATGCTATCCCCTCTGTCATTTCATTTCTATGACTTCAAGAAATGGAACACCTTGGGGATATGGTGGTGAATGTACTGGGGAACGGGTGATTGCAAGGATTAAGCTTTGGTTCTTACTTAGGCTAGTAGGGATGCCTATAGGTTCCAGTGAGGATCTTGTGCTTGGTGGGACTACTGAAGACCTGACGAGGTTGAGAAGGTTGTGCTAGCTGAAAGACTAGCCACACATCCAGTAGCCTTGGATTTGAGGATGTTGAACTAGGTGGACAGTCTCAAAAGACTCAGCTTTATGAGTCTGGTTCCCTGAATTAGGATTGGTTGGGGAGGAAAGGAAGAGAGATAGGAGTTCACATCAGGCTCCTGGCATACGCTTACTCAAGTCACCATAATCCTGCAATGGCAGTACTATTATCCTCATTTTATAAATGATATGTCAGACTTGCCTGTAACATTATGTGGATCTTATGTGAATATTTTTTTTTTCTCCCTAACTTCCACAACTGGACAATGCATAGACAGAAAGTCAAGTAATACAGAGAAATTAAAAAAGCAACTCAACAAGCTTTATTGTCTTCACAGCTCCCATCAGTTTCTAGACAGTTCTTTTAAAATACCTTTTTCATCTCCTTTGTCTAATTTTGGCTCAGGGTTATCTGTTTTATCATTTGACAGGAATCAAAGTGATATTTCTAACTTCACCAGTAAAAATATTCAAATCACATGCTTTAAAGAGTCACTCAAGTCAATCTCTCTGGGGAGACAGTCCCAATGAACTGGAAACACACTGGATTGAGATTTAAAGCCATGGATTCTGATTCTTTTCTGGCTGCTGATAAACTCTGGAAGCCCAAATAAGATACCTATCCCCTTGAGTGTCTTACCTCTAACACAGGGATAATAATTCCTGCACTACTCACCTCTAGCACTGATGCTGCAGGATAACTGAAATGGCCCAAATGAAAGGGTTATCAAATGCTCTGCAGATGACAAGGACTAGTGGTCTTGGAGGGGAAATCAGAACCACCTACTTCATACCATGCCTTCAACAGTGTAGATGGACTTGAAGCAGATTCACAAACTTTTATCTGAAAACTTATGGCCAAATGTGTTTTAGAATTAAGCAGAGATGTTCTGATTGCAGAAAATAAAAAGAACACCTGTATTAAATATTACTTAACATTGCTACTGAAGTCTAAGGAACCACCCTATACTTTCACACATGTGTTTCTTTAGCAAGACATGACAATTCATATTAAGGGGAATAAATAAAGATCATGCATAACCTCATTTTCATTATCTAAATGCATAGTAGGCTGAATAATGGCCACTCAAAGGTCAAATTTCTTTTTTTTTTTTTTTTTGAGACGAGGTCTCGCTGTGATGCCCCGCGGAGTAGTCCCAATCCCGCAGACTCCAGCGACCCCCCAGCCTCAGCCTCTCAGGTAACTGTAATTACAGACGCCTGCCAGCACACCCCGCTGCTTTTTTGAGACCAGGTCTCTCTATGTTGCCCGGGGTAATCTCTAATCTGTGAACTCAAGCTATCCCTGGCCCCTTGCCTCCAGCGCTTGGATTACAGGCGCGCATCACCACAGCCAGCCAAAATTCTTGAAACTTACAAACGTTACCAAAAAAAAAGACCTACGTCTATGTGATTCAATAAAGAATTTTGACAAGAGAAATTATCTTAGATAATCTGAGGGGCCACGAATGCCATCAAATATATCTTTTTAAAAGGATGCCAATATGAGTACTTGATATGGAAGGCGGAGAAAGAGATGTGACCCTGGAAGCGGAGATAGGAGTGATGCAGTGAGAGTCAAGGAATGTTGCTGGCACCATCAGAAACCAAAAGAGGCCAGGGAACAGGTTCTCCCCTAGGTCTTCAGAAGGAGTGTGGCCTTTATGACTCTTTGATTTTGTTTCATTGAATCCAGAATGGTGAGAGAATAAATTTTTGTTGTTTTAAACCACCAAGAATGTGGCAATTTTTTTTTCAGCAGCCACAGAAAACTAATACAGTCAGGTCTTTTTTTTTTTTTTCAGACTAGGTCTTGCTATTTTTGCCCATGGAACCGTAGGCTCACGTTGCCCGGGGTACCACGGACTCAAATAACCCCCAGCCTCAGCTTCCCAGGTAGCTGAGATTATAGACACGTGCCACCATGCCCAGCTAATTTTTTGGAACAGGTCTCACTAAGTTGCCCCGAGCAGGACTGGAAATGTGATCCCTGGTTCCATGCCATGTGAGTCATGGAAAAAATGTTGTGTTTTCAAGTTTTTTACATTAAGGAATAAATAAGGTTGTAGACCTGTATCTAGAATGGGACCTTTCAAAGTGATTATCATATATACTATCATATTCATTCACAGCTATCAGATGGTGAGGAGGGGCCTCAAATTGTTGGCATTGCTCACTATGGCAGCAAGCTGGACACTTAGGTACACTCCCAGGGGAGGGTGGGCTGGCCATGCCAATAGTAAAGTTTGAGCCAGGAGGGCAGATGTTTTGCCTACAAGTCACAGCATGAATCAGGTAAATGGTGCATCTCTGGGAATTCAAGAGGTAGCAGGATGTCCCTCCGGGGAAGTGATTCTCAGTAATCCTGACAAATAAGCATAAGCAAAGGGAGGTTCTGGATAAGGGCTAGCACTGAAAGGGACATGATAGCAGATAGGTTACACTGTGAAAAACAGAAAAATATCGGGGATGATGCAGAAGTTCAGTGGTATGGGGTGTGTGTGTGTGTGTGTGTGTGTGTGTGTGTGAAGCACACCAGTGGTGTACTTAGATAAAAAAGGTTCTTTATTCGAGAACATCTTGAGGTACAATGGGAATGATGACTTGGGAAGAATATGGGCTTTGCCAGAGTGTTCTGAGCCGGACGAGCAGTGAGGAAAACTCACGGGAACCCTTGAGTTTTAAGAGGTATGACTTGGGGAGCAAAGCAGGCTTCGTATAAAGGTGTTCCATCTGGGTGAGCATGATAGAGAGATTTGACCAACAACCAAGGTAGGGGTTGGATTAAGAATACTTCATTCTTCACACCACTCTTGACCAGGAAACTGGGGTAAGTAGGATATGAAGTGGGGAAATGAGTGAAACTAGTCAAAAAAGAGCCACAAAGCCAGTGAATGGAAGACCTTTGTGGAGTGGGGATGGACAGAACATCTGCTAACTTCGTCAATGTTTTTGTTGTTTTAAGATAGCTTCTGGATGCTAAAGTTGTTCTTGTATCATAACACAATTGTTGATCTATGATGAAATTACTTAAAACCTCCATTTAAAGACTCATTAAGTTTATCTAAGGCTATTTAAAAAGTTATGATCTAACCTAATGGCCAACACAAGGCACAGTTAAGTAAACTATGGGTATCTATACAACCAAACATATCTATAGTAATTAATAATTATGTTTATGAAGTGTTTCTAAAGGCCTGGATAATGTTTATTCTATAATGCTGTGTGAAAAAGGCTGGATACAAGATTGTTTATAGAGCACGAAGAAACAAACAAAATAAAAACTATACATGGAAGACAATCTAGTAGGAAACTTATCAAAACAGTAATACAATGATTATCTCTGGAGAGTGGGGTTAAACATATTTTTTAAACCACCTTCTTTCTGGTTTTCTACTTTTCAAGTTGCTTGTGCATTATCCTTTCTCTTAGTTGTTTTATTGTTTTACATCTACTACTTGCATGTATGAATGGAAAGGACCAACAAACTCTCCTTTATGAAAGAACTTACACCCAACTTTGAATTAACATAAATTCAAAGGAAATAACAATAGCTACAAAAACCAAGATATTACATTAACACTTCCAATTATGTAAGTTTTAGACATAAAAGCAAAAAACAAAGATTCTCTGTCGCCTCTTCCAAATCAAACCTAAGCAGAAACCTTTTATTTTCTTCTTTCATAAAGCCTAACTGGCAGGAAATTTCAGGCTGTGGAAAAACAGTTGGCTAACATCATAATATAGTGCAACACGACTTGAATTTTGCCATTTAAACAGTTTAGCTGCTGGAAGAGGCTGCCTTTAGAGGTGAATGTGGGAGAGGAGAGCTGTTTCTTTCACTCTAGTTGGTAGATTTCTCTAGGGAGTGAACCGTTCAGTAGTCTTCCAGGATGCCCTCCCTTAACCCTGAGTTTAAGCAACCTCCCTGCTCCCTCAATGCCCTGTGCATGCTTCTGACACTGTACTTACCATGTGACATCACTTCACTGGCCTGGCTGTGCAAGAATCTCAGGGCAGCAGGGAGCGGCGTCATTTATGGCACTCCTCACAGTATCAAGCATGATCTTTGGCACATAGTAGGTGCTAAATACATAACTGTTGAATGAACTGAGCAATTCTCTAGACCATATTGAGAGAAAGTGTTTTAACTTTTTAGGGCTGCCATAGCCAATTATGACAAGCTGGCTGACTTAAAAGAACAAGAATTTATTCTTTCATAATTCTCGAAGCCAGAAGTCTGAAATCAAGATGGCAGCAAGACTGCTTCCTTCTTGAGGGCTCTGTCCTCACTCCCGGCCTCTGGTGGTTGCCAACAATCTTGGACATTCCTTGACTTGCAGTTGTATTACGCAATCTCTGCTTTAGTCTTCACATGGTAGTTTCTCCTCCGTGTGTGTGTCTCCTCTGAAGACTGTGTCCAATATCCAGTCTTCTTATAAGGGTGCCAGTTATATTAGATTTAGCATACATCCATATTTGGTATGAATTCATCTTCTTTTTTTTTTTTTTTTTGAGACTAGGTCTCGATATTTTTGCCCATGGAACCGCAGGCTCATGTTGCACGGGGTACCATGGCCTCAAGCAACCCCCAGCCCCAGTTTCCCAGGTAGCTGGGATTACAGGTGCGTGCCACCACGCCCAGCTCTTTTTTTGGAACTAGATCTCGCTACATTGCCCGGAACGGAACTCCAACCGCTATCCCTGGTCCCCGCCGTGGTTTCCTAGGCTGCCACTTACAGGCACACATCACCATGCCCGGCTGGTATGAATTCATCTTAACTTGATTATAGCTGTAAATCCTTATTCTCCAAATAAGTCACATTCTTAGGTACTACTTAAACATATCTTTTTGAAGTACACAATCAACTCACAGCAGAAATCATAGGGAATTTGATACATAACCAACTGATGTATCCAACTTAATATAAGAGCAGGGCAGAAAGAAAATTTGAGACATTATTAGCTCTAAATGGTCACGGGCAGGGTACAGAACCAGCTGTGATCCATGAGACACAACAGGCACATCGAGAGTCAAGCAGGTGGGTATTAAAAACAAGAAAGGAAGAGAAAGTAAGTTTTGAATATTGGGTAATGTTTCCTGACAGGGGGAGTTAGGAATGTATGGTGGCCAGGGGGAGAAGAGTAATTTGCTAAAGTCTACCAAATGACTTCCATCTTGTCCTAGATTGCAAGTCTGATGGCCTTTGACTTATGATATCTGGATAGCATCTGACCCAGATACACATCAGGGATTTTGGCAACAAATTAAGTAGCAATTAATTGCAAATTATAATTTCATAAGGAATTATAAAATGTGTTGGCTGTATGCATTATATAGAATATGGGTAAAACACACTAAGTTGCACTCTGCAATTATCCTAATTGTGCAGTTTAAATTCCAACAAATAAAGACTATTTAAGAACTGGTAGCATATTTAGCAGAGATTAAATTCTCATGAGTGCTTATAAGGTATATTTTATGGCACATATGGCTCTGGAGTTTGAATAGTAGAATTGTTCTCCTTCATACCTGAATTAAAAAATGTTATTCATGGGAAATTAATAAAAAAGCAATTAATAAAAAAATTTGAAATTATCTCGTAAATGAATCCCTCAAAGTGGAATGGGTCCCAGAAGCTCTTTCTTTGTGAAAGCTATTTTCCCTGAATCTCAAATGAACTGTTTATGTCTTAACCTGAGAACACTTTAGGAGAGAACCTTAATATTCCCATTAGAGAATTCTCCAGCCCTTGTGATTTTGATCCCTTTTGACACATTTTGTGCCTACAAATATCTAAACTTATGGAAAGTTTCAGACTTGGGAAATCAGAGAGGGAAGGGAAGAAAATTAATGACTTGAAATGCTCTTGCCTTGATTATGTCATATATGTTAATTGAGGTGAAGTAAAGATATTAAAAGTAGAGGAGAAAGACAAGGAGGAGATGGCATGTGGGAATGTTGAACTAAAAGGGGGGGGGCACTGGGATGCAGATTTATCAAAATTCCAAGAAAGACTGATGGTGTCTCAGACTCCTGAACAGGACATTGGGATTTGCAAAGGCTAAAAGATGAAAACTTGGTCTTGCCAAGAGCCACCATTGTTTTAGCCACTTCATGCATGTTTTGGGTCTGTTTTGATAACAGCGTATCAGGCAAAGAGGAAATATTTGTCCTACTGAAGGAGTTCAACTGGATTGTGAGATGGGTTCTGAGCATTCCAGTCTCAGGGATAATTAAGATGCAAAAAAGTTTTCTTCTTGAGCAAGAGTTCAAGAAAAGTTTATATTGACTTCATGATTGGCTCTAACCAAAAGTTTTAACGCACTTTAATTTAAGATACTCATTTCTTTGACCCCCAATTTGTACGTGAAACTGGTGAAAGAGAAAGGGGATAATATGAAAACAGATTTAAAGAAATCTTATTTTAAACTATGCCTGGTATGCTAAAATATTTAGTTTTCAAAACTTGGCATTTGGTGAAGAGGGTGGATTTAAGTAGAGGATGGCCAGATGGCTAATTATATGTTGCCCACATTTCCCTCTGGCCACTTACTGGACGAGTCTTGTTTATGTCAAATGCTGACACTGTCCTTTATCCTCTTTCTTGACCAGCAAATGGAATGTCATGCATTCTGCTTTACACGAAATTTTCTGGTGACACCCAAAACAACAAAGCCACTTTAGTCTGATGGGGTCCGACAAGGCGGGTGGTACTAGAGTTGTGGAAATGTTTCAGGACAGGCTGAAAAGCTCATCAGGTTGCTGATGAGCAACCAAGAATCCATTTTACCACCCTCCCCTTCTCTTTTGAGAGGAGGTAATTTATTAACCTTAACATATTTTAAAACCATAAGATATTGAAGGTGCATTCAAGGTGAGTTTTTCAGTATGGAAGCAGAAATAGACTTCTCAAATTCCATTTTCCTAGCCTGGTCCTGTGGGTAAAATGTGGGTTGAGGCAAAAAGTTGATGAGTGTGAAGTGAGGGTGACCCCTGCTTTTAAAATTTTTTTTAAAAAACAGCCTCCATGGACCTCTGTAGTGGGTTGCTCAGAAAAGGGAACAAGTCTAAAATGGAAAAACTTAAAGTGAATAAAGTGCAGAAGAAAAAGGGAAAAGAGGGAACATAGAAGGGGCACAAGTTAGATGTGTCACTTGAGTCCTTCCAGAAGAAGCTGATCAGAGCAGACCCTAGTAGACTTGCAAAATCAAATGTCTCTGAGAAAGGACTTGTGTGATAAGAACACAGAATGGTGAGGAACTTGTCAAACCAAAGAGCACACAGCCAGTGTTAAAGATATTTAAATTCAAAAAATTAAAGTCACCATTTTGATCAAACCATGTCCATGGACAGTAGCTTGCTCAAGAGCTGCCCACTTGGGACTGTCAGCTTGGGGGACCTGACCACGGAAGGCCTGAGTTTGGGGGGCTGTATTTGTTGAAAGCAGCTTGCAAACTATCTTGATAAAGAAATGTTATTTTTCATATTTACAGCCATGCTCTAAGCTTATACAAAATTATTTTTTTCGAGACTAGGTCTCACTATTTTTGCCTGTGGAACTGCAGGCTCTCATTGCCCGGGGTACCACAGACTCAAGCAATCCCCAGCCTCAGCTTCCCAGATAGCTGGGATTACAGGCATGTGCCACCATGCCCAGCTATTTTTTTGGAACTAGGTCTTGCTATGGGCCCCAGGCAGGACTCGAACCATGATCCTTAGCCCCAGCTGCTTCATAGGCTGAAGCTTACAGGCACGAGCCACTGTGCCCAGCTTCTATCCTTTTTTTTTTTGTCATGTCCTGGGAAAGAAGTTGAATTTCTTAAACTGACAGGGGGTTGCCCTTCATTTCCTCAGTGAGTGGTTAGGGATAACACCAAGAATCCCTGTCATCCTCTACTCCCACCCTTGGGGCTATCAGTGCACCACTCATACTCCTTAATTCCAGGCTTTCTGTTATATATGCTCCCCAAACCCCAGTGGCACCATAAAGGAAACAAGCCATCATAACAGTTGAGTTTTAAGTCAGTTTTGTGAATAGGACCGGAAGTTTTTGTTGATTAAAAGAAGAGATTACTTTTTTGCTTTGCATAAATAAATCAAAATAAATTCCTGTTAAAGTGGGGAGAAGCTTAAACAGATAAGATTTACCGTTGGGATAATAATATTTATCCAAGGAAATAGTTAGGGTTTTTAAAATCCTCTAGGACTCTAAAGCACTATTTTTAGTACTCTCACCTGACAGTATCTCTGAACTCTTCAATAGAGTATTATTTTAAAAAAGTTTTAACACATAGTATATATTTTTTGAGCACACGTCTGAAGCTAAACATTATGGTAGTTTTCTGTTACTGGCTTTAGCTTACCCTTGTCACTGTTGCTGAGTTTCCCAGGTTCCTCTGTGGTCTGACTGGAATTGCTCTGTAACTATCTCTCCTTATACCACAGCCTTAAGGATCTTCTGCTGCAGTCAGACATATATTTCCATACACTAGCTGTCAGAGTAAAAGCAACACTAGCAAACAGTTGTTAACAACTTAATGTGCACCTACTAGTCTTATGCAAAATGTGAAAAACAAATATGTATCAGATGGGGCATACAGAGAAGGTCATCAGTCTAGCTGGAGGAGAAGGTTGAAAAAATGGGTGGAACCACATCTCAGACAGTTTTCTAACTTGACTGGGAAGTGTGGATACTCTCCAAGCTGTTGGGAGCCCTTGAAGAATTTCAAGAAGGCCAGTGAATTGGTGGAGCAGATTTTCTAGAAAGTTTAACTTGGTGGATATCTGCAAGATGGTTTAGAGGAAGGAACAACCAGAGGCTTCAAGTTCTGTGATGGTAAACCCAAGCATTAAACCACAGAGACTTACAGTGACAGTGGGGTACAGAGTTACAATGTCCAATAGCTAACATTGATTACATGCTCTCTGCTAGCCAACATTATAAGTGCTTTGTAAACAATTAATAATTGTGATAACACTTTGAGTTGGATGTTATTAATATCATTCTTTTTTTTTTTTTTTTTTGAGAAAAGGAAACTGAGTCTCAGGGCTGTGAAAATAGCACTTGTTCTGTGTTACCTGGTCAGATGTGTCAGAGCTAGCAAACAAACCCAGCTACTCTGGCTTCAAGACTCTCACTTTCAACCAAGATGGACAATCCCTTTCAGTAATTTTAACTGGATGTCTCAGTCCCTGGCTTTCTCCTGCCATAATGAGGTATCAGAAAATTCAGAGTGGTGAGGCTGGGAACCAAAGGGGGCTGTTGGTATCACTCTTCTTCATCAGTTGTTATTCATGCACAGACCTGTATCGCAGGTAGCATACTTACTCAGGTGTTGATTTCAAGACACAGACACTTACACAGACACTTGCTTGCAGCTCATGTATTTCAAAAAAGACTTGAGAGCAAAGAAGGGGAAGAAGGTGCTTAGACAATATAAAAATACCTCATTACAAAGAGAGGAAGGAGGGAAATTCAGTTTTCTCTGCCCTGTTGCTTCTCATGAAATATTAATAATCTTTCTCCTCTGGCCATATAGGTCTTGGTTCAGTGGTTTTGGGATGCATTTACTTCCAAAATCGGAGTTTTGGAACTGATGTTGTTTGGTGTTTTACTGATCACTATCAGATGAGGTTGATTTATTAAGAAGTCTACTATTTGTTTTTCTCAAAACTATTATGCAAGATTTCCAAATATTTTGAGCTTATAGATGGTTCACACTACCACTTGCCTTGTAAGAGCGAAACAAGGACTAGATGTCTGCCATTTAATATTCCAACACTGTTTTTTAATTTATTTTATTATTACTACTTTTGGTTTTCTAACGTTATTCATACAAATTAAAAGCCTGATTCAGAGTTAACCAGAAGGTGGCCTAATTAAATCATATTTAAATTAAAGTAATTGCATATAGACTGCATGAAACAACGTATGTGTATATTTTCATTACAAAGCTTTCTTGCGTAGAGATAGCAATTATTAGGCTGGGCATGGTGGCGCATGCCTGTAAGCAGCAATCTAGGAAGCCCAGGCTGGAATCAGGGATCATGATCTGAGTCCTGCTCCAGGCTACATAGCAAGAACTAGTTCCAAAAAAATAGCTGGGCGTGATGGCGCGCGTCTGTAATCCCAGCTACCTGGGAAGCTGAGGCTGGGGATGACTTGAGTCCGTGGTACCCTGGGCAACGTGAGCCTGTGGTTCCATGGGCAAAAATAGCGAGACCTAGTCTCAAAAAAAAAAAAAAAAAAGGGATAGCAATTATTTCAGGCAACATTATTTTTGGCTAGGACTCTGTATTTATACATTTACTTAAAAAAAAACCCAAAAAACCACTACCTAATAATAAACACTACAGTATATAGAAATACAATACCTTAATTAGAGCTCTAAAACATTTTGTAACATTTTGTTTTATCATGTAATGGAAGAACTTAACACATGAATATTTGATTCCACATCATTTTCAACTAACATGTACTGAGGATCTGCATGTGATGCAGTTTTGTGGCTAGGTTCAATTCTCTGTGCTTAATGATGTTAAGAATAAATTGTTTACTGTTTCAGCACGGTGCACCCTGGTCAGGCTTGGCTACAGAATACTGCATCAACAGATCAACCTATTGATTAACTGTTGAGTCTATTTTTAAGTTTAAACTTTGGTCAGGCAGTGATTGAAATGGATTTATTGCTGCAAACAAGCAGATGACAGAGGCAAGCAGGCTTAGAAGCACTATTGAGAAATCCTGAAAGTATTTTGTTTAGAAAGTTGAACAGACATCTTTATCCTATAAGAGAAACATCTAAATCAGAGTAACTACACAAAACAGCTTTTCTAATTGTCGATGTTTAAATATGCATTGATAAACCTGTTTTCTAGAAAGAAATGTTACTGAGCAATGTATGATTAAGGTTTATAGAAAACTCATCAAACTAGTTTTAAAATTGTTAAATAATTCTTACTTGATTGAGTATGGGTCCAGTAAAGCATTTTTTAAACTGTAGGAATGTTCATCAAATCTCCAAGGAAGAGTTTTAACATTTGGGTCACTCTTCCTAATAATATTGGGTTTGTAGAATTGATATCGATTAAGAACTAAGAATTTTATTTCTGCTTAGGGGTTTTAAAAATTGATTTTAGAGAATTTTTAAAGCTAACCTCCAACTTCATATTTATTGTTATATTTTACTTTACATTTTCCCCTGTATTTTCTATAATGCTTTGCCATAAAAGTGAAAATATTTTTTAAACAAAATTCTTTAAAATGGGTTTTGGGCAGATGACATTGTTAAAAACAATGCTTTCAAAATTTTAAATCCTGTAATTTGGACTCCATTAGCTTATGAAAGTATTAGAAATCAAAATATTGAATGAAATAACCTATGGGAAATTGGTAGGAAAGGGAATAGGGGAAGGGAGAAACAGTAAATGAGAGACTGGGGCTTGGCTTGGAGCAGAGTCCTCTGGGGGAGGAAGCAATACCAGAGAAACCAGTGTCCCAAGGGGTCAGAGAGGAAAATGTAGCTGACCCTTGAACAATGGGGTTTAGAGGTTCTCATTCCCAGCATTGTCAAAAATCCATGACTAATTGATTGGCAACCTCCCTTTATAACATGGATTTAACACCTGAGAATTAGGTATATGTGAATTCGTCAACTGACCTTCACAGTAGATTGAATCCATGAATGAAGAACAATTGGATTTAAAGAAATCCACTTATAAGTTGACCTACACACAGTTCTAATACATGTTGTTCAAGGGTCAATTGTATTTCAGAAGATAGGTGTCGATTGCACCAGACGTTGAGAGAGAACTTGGAGTACAGAAAATATGTGATCGTAGGAATTTAGTGAGTTGAAGAGCATCACTGGCCTGAGGAAGAACTGCACATCTGCCAGCATTAATTTTATTCAAAGGTTAGAGTTGGGATTGGGTGAGATGGTGAAAGATATATTAATGATTTAATTGCCAAATAAATGTGAAACTTTTGTTATTAATACATTTTTCTTTGTTGAAATAAAAAAATAAACATTTTAAATCATGTGAAAGGCAGATCTTGTGTCATGTAAAATCTGGATAAGTATTGTTGGGAAAGGACCTCCCTCTGCACACTCCCTGTCTATACCACCTGGAACTGCAGTTCCGTGCCCAACTCCAGCCCTCTTTTCTGGCGTTGACATACATATACAGTTATATTGGCATAGATAGATATGTGACTTGAGTTGTCCTTTCCTTTCACATGTCAATTCCATTTCCATATAAAATTCCCTTTAGTGAAAAAATAGTAACAGATTTAATGGGACAAATTGTGCTCATCTCTTCCTAACTGTTAGTTGGTGTTAAAGTAAAAGTTGGAAAACTGGCTGTCATCAGGGAATCTTTTCTCTGGTCTTTTCCCTCTTGTCCACCCTTGGGTAATTCTTTGTTACTACCCAAGGGATGTAGGAGATGTGTTACACGTTGTCAGGGTCACTAACATGTTATTACTTTTATGAGCAGAATAAACAGGGAGTTTGAAAACCTTACCAAAGGTCACTTGAAACAGATTTAAATGACCCTCAACTAAGCCCTATCTTCTTTCCCATCCTGCCTGTCTTACTCTCTCTTTCACTTTCCCCCTTTTTCTCTTTCCTACAGCTGGCACCATGATCACTGTTGACTTTGGACTTGAACCACACACATATTAAGCCACTCTTTAGAAGTCAGCCACATTTGCCTAGGGGCTTACTCACAAATGCCAGTGAGTGCGGACTTCCTGACTCAGAGGCCAGGAAGTGATGACAATGAATTCTGTCATCAGAGACCAAGTTTGAGTTCAAGTTTTACTTGCTCTATGGCCTTAGAAAATTTAATCTAGCAAAGCTTCCTTCAGGTTGCTTTTCAATAAAATGGGGTTAATAGAATCTGCCTCATATGGTTGCTGAGCAGAAATAATGAAATAATGTATGCAAGATTTTCTAGCATAATCTCTCCATCAACATTGTTTATTACCACCCAGGTGTGTATACCTGCCTTGGAGATGGAGTGGAGGAGATAGGGAAAATCTCAGTACTTTTGATCTATGGCTTGGTTTCTGAGAAGACACTTCCTGATTTGTAAAATCTTTTGTGGGGAAGAGAAGACTGTAGGGATCAAATATGAAGTGACCCAGACAATATGTTTGATAAGATATTTTAAATCAGATGAAGTTGAGAGTGGTAAGTGCGGAAGTGTGTAGGACCAAATCAAAATGCTGAGATGCAAGATGAGGAAGGTGGGCTTAGATCCAATATGGCAGTCCCACTGAGTGCTGCTATTTATAAAGCTTGTAGATAGGGGATGCATAAAAGGCAAAGGGCAGGAAGTGGCCTTCAGTTTTTCCCAGCACTAGTCTGACCCCAACTGTGGCTACGTTGTGTCTCCCCTTTAAGAAGGATGTGGGGAACTGGCACCGCTCCAGAGAAAAGCAAAAATGTAATTAGGACTTGGTAAATAAGGGCTAAAAGGAACGGCCAAGAAGTTGTGGGGTTAGAGAAAAAAAGGTCTAGCAGATTTGAAGGGTCATTATAAGGAAGACACTGGTTGTTTCTCATCTCTCCAAATAACAGGACAAGAGGAAAGAAACTTACTCCGCACTCTAAGAAGGTTATGAATTATGAGAATCATGAATGAGGAGGCTCTCAAGGCTGATGCTGGCAACTGAGGAAAAAGAATTAATGTACAATGATGGGTGTCTCCACCCATTCACATTTAGCTGCAAAGAAAAAGTGAAGATATGCTCAAATACCAGCTTTTGAACTATTCTGAAAACAAACCAGTTACTCTTTATTTGAAATCATTTAGTCATTTACGATTTAAATCCAGTTACTAACGAAAAGTTTGGAGGTGTAGACACAAGTTTGATTGCTTCAGGATTTCCTGAGAAAAAGACCTAACCCCATTAAGTTGCCTTTGTCTAACATCAACTCAAAGGCTCTGCCATGCTACAATTACTACATCTTGGAAGAAACACAATGGTTGTAACTTTCAGGAAGACTCTGATAACCCCAGAGCTGAAGTTCATTGTATTGTAGGGGAGATGGTAGTAAAGGTTTCTTTGCTATTTACTTACGTTCTTTGGGAGAGGTCATAGGGGTGGGGGCCTGCAAGTATTGTGAGGAGTTCCAGCACAGGATGTGGTAGTGACCAAGTGTGAGGGAGAGGAGAACATTTGCTTCAGTAAGTGTGTGGTGTGTTTATGCTTCGCTCCGTCTTCCTAATTAGGTGACTGATGGCTTCCTCTGCTATTAGGTGTGGACTAAGGACTATAAAACTCATATTTCTTTTCTCCTTTCCACCTACTCTTCTTCCTGTTATCACTTTTGTGTAGTGTCCATTACAGAATAGTCATACAGAACGTGTCTTGGGATCTTTTCATGTTTGTATGTAATATCTACTTCTTTCCTTTTATGTGCTGCTCTTTTATTCCTTGTTGAGGATATATTGTCACTTAAAAATATTTAGAATTAGTGATAATGGTGGAAGAAAAATAGTTACCTCTGGAGATGTATTCAGTAGAGGTGGTACTTTAGAATATTCTGTATCTGACTCTGAGAGGTGGTTATATGGATATGTACAATATGAATAACATATGTAAAAGTCATATTAGATATTTTTATTCTTTATTATGTACAAAGCTTATCTCAATAAAAAAGTTTAAAAGAGTAACTAAGGTCTTAAATGCTTTGAAGATACTATAAAGCATTGCATTATGTTTCTGAAGAAACCAGACAGCTGTGTAGGCAACGAGAGTGGAGAAGGATTGGTGTTAAGATATATTATGTCCCCTTTATCTTGTCAGAGTCTAATATCATTTCTTATTTGATTTTCAACAACTCTCCATTTTTGGAGATGGGGGAACAGATTTAAGATGCCTATGTTCACATGCCCTTGGTAAATACGAGAGTTAGGATTTGAACTGACATCATTCTGAAGGGAATTCTGAAAAGAGAGACTGGTTCAGAAGGTGAAGCTTAAGAGGTGGAGTGAAATGCCTAAGCTCAACTTGGGGACCAGTGGCCCACCCACCAGTGCTTTTGGTGCAGGAACTCACTTCCTCTCTGTTCAATTTTCAGTGTTTATCAGAGTTATTATTTTCTTTATTCTGGAAGAAAACATGTTTGTTTTTAGGAGCGAGGTTGATCCCAGCCTCTCTATTTTTTCATGCTACTGACATTTGGAAAATGTGTTTGATGAGGATTTACTGATGGAGAAACTTTTAGAAATCTCCTACTATCAAAGGCTCAAGAATTTATGAAAGAATGGAGATAGACTACTTGAAAGTCTGAGAGCTTTCTTTTCATTTTGGCATTGGGGAAGCATAAGTTATATGCTTTTGTAGAGAATGGTTTGGTTTTTTGATCTCAGAAATAAATATGTAGGAGAGTTAAAGATTTTCCTTGTTTTGGAACTGATGAACGATATTTTATTTATTTAAAGGTGGTATGAAGGCTTAAACGACCAAGAAAAAGATTTGGGATAATTGAGCAAAATTCACATAAAAGTATAAATTGCATAAACCTCAGTATCATTTTGGTTACAGAGATGTCTCTTTTTTGGCTCCTTCCTTTTAATTTAATTCACTAACTAAAAAGAGCCTCTTTTTTTAAAAATAAACTTGTCTTTTATTAAGTACAGTTTTTTCCTCTTTCTCTTCTTCTTGATAATATTCCATTTATCATTACTGAGTTACATACATTTCCATTACATCTCAGCATTGGCATGAAGCTGTTTACATCAAATCCACTTAACTATATTTTAGAAATTGATAATTGTGCTCGTTAGTAATGACAAGAATGCATCAGGAATGCATACTCTTCATCAAACCAGTTCATTCCCATAATTGGAATAAATTCTATTCTGAAATGCTATCTATGGAGAACCACACAACTTTTAAATCCTCAAGAGCATGTTTGCTGGAGCTGTAAATAACAGAATCTTTTATGTCAGAACTAAGAGAACTAATTCTCCACAGGAGGGAACAAAAGTTCAGAGATCTTTGTATAAATTGATTTCTTTCATTAACCAGCAACCTGATTCATACGTAACCAAAACCAAATGAGGTTGTTTCTTTATATTATTGATTAAATGAGTCTATAGCGCCTGTTTCCTTAGTTGCTTTGGCTTTGGATGTGTGTATTATAGAGTACGTAAACTTGGGAAAGGCTTTTGAACCTTCTTGTTATTTAGTTTATAAACAGAATCACTGGTAAAGTAAGAAGTAAAGAGCAACATATTTCTTCCAGCTACTAGGGCTCATTGGAAGGAAGCAGGTTACAAGTTAGTGGAGTCACCTTGGAAAAGTCCTGAAAATCAGTGAGAATTCATTCTGTATTAGGAAGTGAGACACAAACATGCATTTCTCCTGCTAGAATATACATGATATGCTAAATGGACTCTTTGGCTCATAATGACTGTCTCTCCATTAAAATACAAAATACCCAACTTCCAACCCTAACTCTGCTGCCTTTGGTTTGGTTATAATTTTCTGATGATGATGAATTCACAAAGCAAGTATAAACTCATATTCTGACAGAGAAATAGTTTCATTCAAGATGAGTTACATAGAAATATATTTTGAAGGCAGCTATGCTCAAAACGATACCACCAATGCTCATTAAGAAACACATTTTGAAATGTTATTTCAGGGATAAGTCATTTTGTAAGTAATCTAGAAGATACATTTCCTACCCCCCAAATAAGTTCACATTCTTGCTTTTCTTTCTGATTATAAAAATAATAGACTGATGTAGAAAATTCAGAATATAGAAAAATATTAAAAAAACAAAGTCACCCTAATTTTTAAGCTGTGTTAACATTCTGATAATTACCCTTTTTGACATCTCCCTATGCATTTATTTTATCTATGAATGTAAGTACAGATAGAAATTGTGCTTATACACTAATAAGTAAAATGTTTTAACTAAATTTGTAAAATACATTATATATAAATATATGTATGTATATGGACACAAACTATATATATAAAACTTAGTATTTTATTCTACAATTTGTCATATGGACTTTTTCTTTTAATAAGCATAATTTTTTGTCAACAACTAGTCATAGAGTAGCCCCCTGCATGGATGTGCTAGAATTGAACCAATCCTCCTACTTACTATTGTAATGACAAAGAAGTGAATTAATATTTGTATGCCATTACTCCAAGAACTCTTTCATAAAGTAGAAAAGTTCTAGAGATCTAACCCAAGTTTCTAGTCTGTGTTCCAAAACTTCTCTTTAAAAATTTTACCAATTTTCATTATTACCAACAGCATGTGAAAATTAGAAGCCAATTTTTCAGTTTGCTGACCTGTAAGTCATCTAATATTCAGAATTGTCAGATGTTAATTTTGGCAAATATTGTCAAAAACACTTAAGTGAATAGATTAAACCTGGTGTGATATTAATGAGTAGTAGGTCAAACAAGTCTTTCCAACTGTTTGCCAAGTCACCAGAAAAAAATTTCATCTTCCACCATGCTCTCACATACATTGTTTGGATTTGACTTACTTATCTTTTCAATTACAATGTTGCCTCCCTGAGGGCAGGAACTATACTAGACAGCAACCCTGTGAAGATCTCACACAGTATGTCTATTCCTCAGTAAATCTGTGGATGAAAAAAATATTTCCATTTGCTTCTCCCCCATTTAGCAACTCCACCTCCCTTTTTTTTTTTTGGCTTTTGGAATATAAGTGTAATGTTTGCCCAGGGCAAACAGACTTGGAGCTTGGGAGTCAGCATGTGTAATGGATGTTTAATCACCCTGATTTAACTCCTAGCTCTCTGATTTATTAGCTCTATGACACTGGGCAAATTGCTTGATTCCTCAAACTCCTAATTTCCTCCTCTGTAAAATGAAGATAATAGGTTCTACTTCAAAAGGTGTTGTACAAATTAAAAAGCATGCTTTAAACTTTTAGCAAGGTGCCTAGTGTAACACTTGATAAATGGTAGTTGTAACTTATTTCCTCACTCAACGGTACATATACAATGAAAAAAAAAGATGCCATTGGCTATTTCTTGCCTTTTACTCCAGTGGATACACAGACTTCTGGATTAGAAGCAACCAGAAACTAGAAATTCAAACCTCACCAAGATTTGGTGAGAGAATTGTAAAAACTTGTTCTGGAACATGTCTGCTATAAAAATTAGGTTTTAGGCTTTCAATGGAAAGAGGTACTCAGAATTTTGAAATAGGGGAAGGACAAAATTGGGTGAGGTAACAGTAACCAAAAAACAGTATTTTACTAGGGTAAAAAAATAACTTTAGGCTCTGCATTATGCAAGCCCAGGGAATTAAAAAAAAA
>PVHY01023065.1:0-21521 GCA_004024945.1 Uropsilus gracilis | reverse complement strand
GAGGCAGGATGGGGCTGAGAAGCTTGGCATGGGGAGGAGGGGAAGACTTCTGAGGGGCGGGGAGGACAGGAAGGTCCTGGTGAGTCCTCTCACTCTGCACCCACCCCACCCCCAGTGTGCCACCCACAAGTTGTGCCACCCTGAGGAGTTGGTGCTGCTCGGACACTCTCTGGGCATCCCCCGGGCTCGCCTCAGCAGCTGCTCCAGCCAGACCCTGCAACTGGTGAGCAGCAGAGGAGTGTGGGCGGGCAGCTGGGCAGGAAGGAAAAGAGGACTGGAAGTTTCCCTAGACCTCCAGGCTCCAAGCTGGGGGCCTGAGCAGTGACCCAGGCAGCACCCTAACCCTCCTGTTCCACCCCCCAGACGGGCTGCCTGCGCCAACTGCACAGTGGGCTCTTCCTCTACCAGGGCCTCCTGCAGGCCCTGGCTGGGATCTCCCCCGAGCTGGCCCCCACCGTGGACCTGCTGCAGCTGGATGTCAAGGACTTTGCCACCAACATCTGGCAGCAGGTGAGCCTGGGCGGGGGAGAGGCAAGTGTTAGGGGCCTGCCAGGAGCAGAACCCCGAAGGCCGTGCTGCAACTCTGGGGACCCCAGGAATTCTTCAGCATCCTCAGTGGTGGTGTGGGGGGCTGGATGAGGGTTCTACCCCAGGGCCCCTATGCTGCGGCCCAGCTCCACACCCTCTGGATGATGGTAGGAGCCCATCACTGGACTTTGAACAGATCTGGGCTCAAGCCCAGTACCACAGATCCCTGTGTGGGCTTTGAGGAGTGGCCTCAGGTGCAATGTCACCTGCTGGGCAGGGCCTGGCTACTGATCTTGTCTTTCTCCCACAGATGGAAGACCTGGGGATGGCCCCCACCATGCAACCCACTCAGGGCACCATGCCAACCTTCACCTCTGCCTTCCAGCGCCGGGCGGGAGGTGTTCTGGTTGCTTCCAACCTGCAGAGCTTCCTGGAGCGGGCCTACAGGGCTCTGCGCTACCTCACGGGGCCCTGAGCGTAACCCTCCCTGCCCCATCCAGTGTATTTATCTCTATTTAATATTTATGCTTATTTAAACCTAATATTTAAAGACAGGGAAGAGCTCAAAGGAGCCTCGCCTCCTGGGTCCTTCCCTCCACCTTCAAGTTTGTTCTCCTGCCTGTAGCAGGGAGAAAACCCCATCCTCCCATCCCCTGGACTGGGAGGTAGCTCGGTAAATACCAAGTATTAGTTCCTGTGACAGCTCCCTGGGCAGTTCCGTGTGGGTCCCAGGAAGAGCTGCAGTGGGCCCCAGCCCCGGGGTACCCACCCTGGGGTGCCTGGAAGCACCAGGAGGTCTCCCACGTGGGAGACAAGACATGTTTAATATTTAAACAGCAGTGTTCCCCTTCTGGGCCCCTCCCTGCTCTGCCCTCCACGGGCTGGCTGCATTCCCTCCTGACCTTCCCTGCGGGGAGCGCAAGTCCAGCAGAGGAGCTGGGAGGTTTGGCCCTGGGGTCCCAGGAATTTGCTGGGACATCTAGTGTCTCTTTAAAATTGTTTCCCGGAGGCCGGGTATGGTGGCGCATGCCTGTAAGCAGCAGCCTAGGAAGCTGCGGCAGGGGCTAGGGATTGTGGTTCATGTCCCACCAGGGGCCCGTAGTGAGACCTAGTTCCAAAAAAATATAGCAGGGCGTGGTGGCGCGTGCCTGTAATCCCAGCCTCCTGGGAAGCTGAGGCTGGGGATTGCCTGAGTCTGTGGTATTACTGGCAATGTGAGCCTGAGGCTCCACAGGCAAAAACAGCAAGATCGAGTCCCAGGGGAAAAAAATTGCTTTCCGGGTACGAATGCGCCCTTTCTGGCTGCCCTGTCAAGACACAGGGGCTCCCGCCTTGTCCCCCAAGAGTGGAGTGGGACTGAGACCCAGGCCAGGTTTGGGCGGGGGCATGGAGCTGCCTTCTGGGCATGGGTGGGGAATGTGGGAAAGAAAAGATGGGGGGTTATGCAGTGGGGGGTGTGAGAGGGAAGCTCAAGTGATCACCCTCTACCTCTGCTCCCCATCTTCTTGCTGTAGCCAAATGTTTGGATAATAAAGTATTTATCTCCAGTAAATGTCCTTCCTCTTTCTTTATTCCAGCTGAAGCCTGAGTAGGCCCAGAGTTGACTGGTGGGTCAGAGAGGGGACTGGAGAGGAGGGGAGGAAGGGGGTCATTGGATCTAAGTGCTGAGACAGAGGCAGAGGTCCCCAAGTGGGTGAAGCCAGCCCAGCAGGGAGCCCACGGAGTGGAGGGATGGGGGGGGCTCTTCGTGCAGCAGCCCCATGCCAGGTGGCATTTGCTGCCACCCAGGGAGCCAAGTTCATCTGACAGGTCAGAATCAGAACTCCAACTCCAGGCACTGCACCCCTACCCTCACCAAAAGCTGTCTCTGCTCCCACAGTTTGCCTCCGAGCCTCAGGGGGGAGGGGGAGAGAAGTGGCGAGTGAAACAGCACTTCAGTCCTCCCTTCAGGCTCAGTCTCGGTGTGGGAGGAGCCCTGGGCTGAAGATGCACAGGGTTCCAAGTGGCTCACCAGCCCGGGAGGCACCAGGGACAGCCAGGCCCCAGGACGCTCTCCCATGGCTCCTGTCAACCAACTTCCCCACCTGGCTCCTTAGAAAGCAGGTTCTGGTTCCTGAGCAGGCCCAGAATCTCAGGCAATGGTTGTGGGGCTCGGGGACCTCCTTCTCCAGTGGGTCCTGGAGATGTGTGGAGTGGGGGGGCCAAGTGCCCACCCCAAACAGCTGGGCCTTTCCTGCAGCAGACGGGCCTAAGCGAGGCTAGTCAGGCACTGGGGGGCTGGGCCTGGAGGGGGAGCCACTCCCAGCTTCCTTTTCAGCGTGAGTCTGATGCTGAGATGTGGGCGGGCGGCCAGGTGCAGTTGGCTTGCCATGGCCACCGGCCCTCTGTACCTCTCCCTCCTCCACAACCACGTCATGGCTCCAGCAGGTGGATTCCGAGGGACACTTCCCGCTCCGGTCAGACACTGGCACCGGCAGCACTTGGTCACACAAGGGTCCACAGTGTCTTTATTTATAAAAGAGCTGAGGCGAACTTCCCTCACGTGTTACAAAAAATAAATATATGCGAACCCTGCAGTGTACAGTTCCTCAGAGGTCATTTACTCTCCAGAGGGGAGAGTGGGCAGCATGGGCACGCCGCCTGGCACACAACCGCGCTGCGCTGAGGAGCCTGGCTGCTCATGCTTCAGCGGGGAGAGGAAATTATTCCAGAAAGGAACCAGGAGACCTTAGAGGTCAGAGGTCAGAGGTCAGGAGCTGGGAAAGAGCTGGAAGCCAGTGAAGGGTGCCTCCATCCCGTAAACATGCGGTGACTGCGCTCCTTGCAGCTCCCTGGTGAGCGCAGGGGCAGGAGCCTCCCTGGCGCCCCTCAGAGGGCAGCGATGGCCTTGGCAGCCACCTGGCGGCCCAGGGGCAGGCTGAGGTCTGTGATGGCCAGAACCACCTTGGGGCTGGACATGGCGGACACCTTCACCAGCTCCGACACCTGCCACAGACACGTTTTTAGGGGCCAGGGTTGCCTTGGGGATGGGACTTGTTGGGAAGGAAAGAGGTTCTGTCCCCCAAGCCCAGGGCTGGCTGTGGACCCTTGGGAACCCCATCCCAGAAGGCTGGGGGGACACTCACTGTGGTGAAGGGCATGAACTGCAGGATGCTGCCCCGGCTGCCCTGCTCCAGGCAGCCCACGCACTCCTCCAGGAACCACTGCACGAACTGCGTGTGTGGGCCGGCCGTGCGCGAGCCCAGCACAGACGAGATGAGCAAGAACAGATTGGCTGCACACAGTCGGGGGAAGAAGATAAGAATGCCACAAGAAGGGTTCGAGAGGTTGGACTTGGGGAGACAGTGGAACAGGAAAAGAGAAAGTCATGCAAAGAATAGCCCCCAAAAGGGTACATCAAGAAGAGGAAGGGCACCGGGCACAGTGGCTCGTGCCTGTAAGCTTCAGCCTATGAAGCGGCTGGGGCTAGGGATGGCGGTTCGAGTCCCGCCGGGGGCACAAAGCGAGACCTGGTCCCAAAAAATAGCTGGGTGTGGTAGCGCGCGCCTGTAATCCCAGCTACCTGGGAAGCTTAGGTTGGGGATTGCCTGAGTCCGTGGTACCCCGGGCAACATGAGCCTGCGGTTCCACAGGCAAAAATAGCGAGACCTAGTCTCAAAAAAAAAAAAAAGAAGAGTGATACCTGGGGGCAAGTAAGTCAGAGGCAGGAAAATGTGAGCCTAAGGGAAGCTGACAGCAGGCAGCTCGGGGGATGGAGGTACGTCCAGCAAAGGGCACCAGGGAGGCCCCTTCCAACTGATGAGGGCTCCCTGTGCCTCCTGCTGAGAGGGGGCTCTTTGGGAAGGTGGAGAAAACTCACCCAGGACTCGGTTCAGTGGGTCTCTCATGTTCACCGAGTGGAGCTGGGAGGCTGAGAGGGAGCTGCTCATGGACCGGTCAGCTGTGGGTCAGGCAGAGGCCGCACTGAGCAAAGGGCTGCCTGGGCCCCACAGAACGTCCTCCCTCCCCCCACCCATCAGGTCAGGAGGTGCCGTTTGGGTCCAGAGTTCCAGCCAGGAGGGGCCACAAGACATGAGAGAGAACACCTGGGGGCCAGTCTGCAGATTAACCTGCTCAGCCCACAACAGCTCCATCTCACAGTAGAAACAGACTCAGATCTGTTCAGTCACTAGCAGGAGGCGGCAGACCCAGCCTCCGTTCAGGCACAGTTGGTTCCCTAGAGCCTGAAAGGTCTCAGAGAAACCCCAGATTCAGGAGAAATCTCTGGAAACAGGGAAAATTAAATGCCACAGAAGGAACCCTTGGCAGAAAGAGAGGGGGCCATGGCAGGAAGTCTGCAGGAGAAGAGGAAGGTGAGACAGTAAAGACATGGGGGGAGGCAGGAAGGGGAGGGCACTTTTCAGGCAGGAAGAGTGGGGAGCAGCCCAAGTCCAAGCCCAGGCCTGCTTCAGGCCTCAGAGCATGTTTGAGGCAAGGAAGGCCAGAGCTGGTGAGTCAGTGGCTGTGTCCCAGGCAGTAACTCACTGCACTGAGTGCAGGGTGGGGTGGCAAAAGCATAGTGCTGGCAGGGGTGTGGCCTGGAGAGCAGAGCCCAGCCCCCCAGGAGCGACCCACTGCACCCTCTGGTCCTCCTGGGTTCGGACAGAGGGGCTGGTGGGGCAGGACTGGGCAAGCCTCCTAATGCCCTCTGGCTTGGGGTTGGGGGGGTGCTGTGGTGGGCAGCTCGCTCACATAAAAGCTCCCAGGAAAGGATTTGCAGGGCAGCCCCACTATACTCACTGGGACTGGAAAGGATGTTGGTGTCCTCCTCATTGGAGCTCAGCAGACGCATCAGCTTCGAGGGCTGAATGTCATCCAAGGGGAAGAGGCTGATATAATCCTGGAGGGAGGGCGAATAGTAACAGCTCCACTCCCCGATGAGCGGAGAGAGGTCATTCCCCCACAGGCCTCTGCCAGCAGCCCAGGGGGCTCATTATCACTCTGCATCTCAGTTCCCCTCCTCACCCCCCTTTCCCACCCAGACCTGGCTAGAGACCTCACAGCCACCCCTGCGGATGCTGGACCAACAGAGCCCAGCACAGCTGCGCAGGGGCAGGGGCAGAGGCAGAGACCAAAGGGCAGGGATCGTACAACGGCTGGCCTGGGAAGATGCCCCCCTCAGGAATGATAGAGGAAATGGAAGCTGAACAAACTGGGGAACAAGGGTAGGGGATCCCCACCTCAATATCCTCACGGTGTCTCTTTTTCTGGCGGGAGGACGCCTGCCCCTTGTGGGAAGAGTAGGAACTCAAGGCACACCAGACGGCCAGCCTGGCAAAGGGGCCCAGGGAAAAAGGGTCAGACCAGAGCACCTCCTGTGCCCCCTGAGATCGCACCCCACCCCACATAGCCCATAGCCCGGGGTCCCTGGTGAGGGCGCCTGACTTGGCAATGGTGAGGCGAGGCCCCGGGGAAGGTCCTACTTGGCGAGGGCAGTGCCGGGGGGGTCCATGAGGCTGTGCCACTTGGAGGAGTCGGTGAGCAAGCCGGGCAGGATGTGGCCCAGCAGGACCAGGGTCACCTGCTGCATGTCCAGGCAGAAGATGGAGTAGAGCAGCTCCACCGCCCGCAGCGTGTGCTCCTTACGTGTCTCCTTCAGCAGCTCCTGGGGGGACCAGGCAGGGCGTGAGGTGCGAGGGCCCAACCACAGGGCTGATACAGCAGCCGGGCTCTCAGGGAGGTGCAGCTCCATCTGCCTGTCGCACAGTCTCAGCCCAAAGCTCCCCCGTCCTAGGGGCCAAGGGGCAAGGGAAGGTCTTAGTGTCAGTCCCCCCCCCTCATCCCCCCACCATCGGAGTGGCTCTGGGAGAAGCCCGCTGACTCAGCTGGACGATGGGCATTCAGAGGACGGGGTCTGGACGATGGGGTGTTTTCTCTGAGGCAGCTCCCCCACCTGCGTGTCTGCCCCCAGGTACCTTGATCAGGTTGTTGCAGAACCAGTAGACGCCACCCATGTGCAGCAACGTGTCGAAGATGTGGATGGAGCGGCTGTCCACCCACCCCTTCTCTAGCACCTTGGCAAACACGTCTGTCAGCACCTCCTTGATGGGTCGCTTGGGGGGCAGCAGGTTCCAGTAGGGCATGGTGTCCACACCCGTGGACGGAAACTTGATCTGTGTGGCGGTCTGCTGCAGCACGTCAGCACACATGTGCTCCAGGATCGAGCTCATGATCACCACCCTGGGGGGGGGGGGGTGCCAGCCCTGAGCATCAGGCTATATGGCCTCCAGAGTTAGAGTGGGGAGGGGAAGAAATAGCCAAGCCACACGTTCCCCAGGACTTGGGTTACGGAAATATTCCTGGGGATTTAACCCCACTCTGTGCTCAGGGAGGAGACAAGAGGAAGTTCTAATCTCCCACAGACCTGAGCCTACTCGTCCTGGAGCAGGGTGCTCGCTGGCTGAGCACAAAGTCGGTTCTGGGAGAAGGGTGCGGGCTTCCCACCCCCAGGTTAGTTCAGAAATCTATTCCTATTTCCCTCTCACTCTCTCTCCAACTTCAACTTCCCCCATCCTGGGCCTGGGCCCTGCCAACCCTCTGGCATAAATAAAAACAATCACTTCCCTTCAGGCTGAGCACTCATGGGGGGTCCCCGCCCAGCCTTGGCTGCCTCCCAAAGTAAACTGCTACTTCCAGGACAGGGACCCAAGGCTGCCTCACAGGGCTCTTCCCGGCCCTGGTAGCCGGGCAAATATAAGCCTATGTCCAGGAATCTGTCGTGGAGTAACCACCTATGAGTACAGACCTGGGCCCAAGGGCAAGCCGTTCCTGGACCGCAGGGTGGCACAGGAAAATCTGGTAGGACTTTCGGTCACTTTCCCACCTGCATGGCGCCACAGGTCCCCCACCACCCCTCACCAGACAGGACTCTGGGTCTTACAGGGAGCTCAGCAGAGAGGACATCTCACTACACATCCAGGCAGAAGAGGAAGGGAGGAAGGAAAAATGAGACAAGGGGAAAACAGAAATAGCTTTACAGACCCTCCTCAACCTCATTTCAGCTCTGTTTCCACTTTTCTATATAAGATGTCTCCAACACGAAGCATTCTCTGTGGCCGCTTCAGGAGCAGCCACTTAACTTTCTGGTTGGTGCATATTGACATTCACAGCAGTACCACTCACAACAGCCAAGAGGTAGAAGCAATCTAAGTATCCATCCACCGATAAATGGATAAACAAAATGTGGTACACATACACACATACCAACACACACACACACAAAGGAATATTATACAGCCTTAAAAGGAATGGGATCTTGTCATACATGCCAACATGGAGAATCATGAGGATATTATGACTAAAAGTCAGTTACAGAAAGATTGCACTGTACAAAGTAGTCAATTTCATAAAAGCAGAAAGTAGAATGATGATTATTAGGGGCAAGGTAAGGCTAGAGAACTGTTGCTCACTGGTTAGCTTCAGATTTACAAGATGAAAAAGTTCTAGAGATGTGTTTCAACCAGTTTGAATGCACTGAATGCTGCTGGACTATCCACTTAAAAATGGTCATGGCAGCTGGGCATGGCGCATGCCTGTAAGTGGCAGCTTAGGAACCCGCGGAGGGAACTGGATATCGCGGTTTGAGTCCCACCTGGGGCAATGTAGCAAGACCTAGTTCCAAAAAATTAGCTGGGTGTGGTGGTATACACCGGTAATCCCAGCTACCTGGGAAGCTGAGGCTAGGGACTGCTTGAGTCTGTGGTACCCTGGGCAATGTGAGCCTGAGGTTCCATGGGCAAAAAATAGCAAGACCTAGTCTCAAAAAAAAAAAAAAGCCAGGCACGGCGTGCCTGTAAGCTTCAGCCTATGAAGCAGCTGGGGCTAGGGATCAAGGTTGGAGTCCCATTTGGAGCAACACAGAGTCCCACTTGGAGCAAAATAGCTGGGCGTGGTGGCGTGAGCCTGTAATTCCAGCTACCTGGGAAGCTGAGGCTGGGGACTGCTTGAGTCTGTGGTACCACAGGCAACGGGAGCCTGCAGTTCCACGGGCAAAAATAGCGAGACCTAATCTCAAAAAAAAAAAAAAAGGTCATGCCGATAAGCTTTATACTAGTTATTTCTTATCACAAATAAAAAGAAAACTTAATGGATGGAAGAATTGACACCACTGAATTCTACACAGCCAAAGCTACTAGAGGGTCCTCTAAGTCCCTGAAAAGTCAGGGCAGGAAAACGTCATCACAAAAACAGCCAGACAGGGAGGAGGGTGGGTGGGTAGATGGTAGTGGGGGTAGGCCCAACACATTGAAATTTGTAGGTGAGGTCACAGCTCCTAGACAGTGACAAAGCTAAGGAAATCACCTGCTTCTCTGTCCAGCTAGTTCTCCAGAGCTTGGGGCCTTTGAATGGCAGGAATCATGGCTATGTGGGGTCTGCCTTTCTGGGAAATAGCAGCATTATAAGTGTTTCTGGCACAGAGACACACATGCTGAGTCAGTGAATGAAAACGCAAATAAGGAAGTGAGTGAGTGACTGAGTGAGCAGTGTGTCTGGGAAGGTAAGAGGCGGACAGTGGTTATCGAGGTGCTGATTCCTCACAAGAGGTCTCAGCGTTCCAGAAGGGAGGGGACGGGTGACTGACCTCTCGTTGTAGAACTGCAGGGTGTTCTCACTGTACAGCGGCCCTGCCAGCTGGCGGATCATCTGCAGGGACTTCTCACGCTCATCCAGCCCCAGCATTCGCACGTGGGCCACAAGCCAGGCCACAGCACACACGGCCAGACTGCATACCTTTCCCTTGATATTATCTGTGATTTTCTGATGAGGGAAGAGGGTGATTGGAGCCACTTCTCTGACCATCGTTTTCCCCCAGCTAAGTGCAGCAGTGGAGACTCAGTCCACACCTCTCTTTACCACAGGCTAAGTGGGCAGGCAGGGACAGCTAAGAAAACTACAATCACAAGGAACATCTATAGGCAGCTTGAGTGCCTGGATTAAGGGTCTTGTTCTTAAAATCTACATCAAGTTATCAGGGCCAGACATGGTGGCTCATGCCTGTAAGCGGCAGCCTAGGAAGCTGCAGCCGGGGGCAGGGATCGTGATTCGAGTCCCGCTCGGAGCAACATAGCGAGACCTAGTTCCAAAAAAATATAGCTGGGCGTGGTGGTGCGCGCCTATAATCCCAGCTACCTGGGAAGCTGAGGCTGGGGGTTGCTTGGGTCTATGGTACCCCGGGCAACGAGAGCCTGCGGTTCCACAGGCAAAAATAGTGGGATCTAGTCTCAAAAAAAAAAAATCTATAACAAGTTCTCTCAAGTCCATGTGTCAGGGAAGAGTGAAGGCATCTAGAAAGGCGGGCTACCTGGATAGACTCGAAGGCCAGTACCCCATTCTCCCAGGCATTGAGGATTTCCAAGATGGCCGCTGAAATGCTGAAACAGGCTTCATGCCACTTCATCTGCCTACAAGGGACAAGGATGGGAGAAAAGTCATCACAGAGTTAAGGAGGATGAGCTGAGGGAGAGCGTCTTGGCCCTGCCCCGCCGCCACCCCGGTGAGGGCGCCAGACACTGACACCAGCTTCATCTCCGAGGAGTTGTTGAGCAGGGCCACCAGAGACTCCACTTTGGTGGAGTCAGGACGGAAGCATGGGTGGTCAGGGTTCAGGATTTTGCCCTCCTCAGGCATGCAGGTTTGCATCCAGGTCTCAAAAAAGGGCACCTCTGCACCTGTGCTTGACTCGGACAAAATCACCTGGGAAAAGAGGGGAAAGGCAAGCCCAGCACCTCAGTTTCCCGCCTTGGCTGCTTCCCCTTCACCGAGCTGAGGCGCAGAGGACAAACTGGTCCAAGGGAGGAAAACAAGGCTATGCTGCCACCTAGTGGTCGGTGTGGCTGTGGCATGGAAGGGCGGGAATTGGATTCCAGGAGGCCTAGAGACCAATGAGGGACAGGAAAAAGAGATACAGTTGCTTCCTTCCCCTCTGCTTACCCAAATCTGCCTACTCTCCTCACTCACCTCAGAGCCATAGGTCTGGGCCACATGGCACAGCATGAGGAAGGAGATGTCAAAGAGCAAGGCGCGAACCGAGGCTGCTTTGGCTGCAAAGAACAGGGAAGCTGACCCTGAAGTTCAGGGCACGGAGGGACCTGAAGCCCACACCTGGGTTGTGAGGGAATCAGAATTCACATCAAGGAAGGTCAGAGACCAAGTGGCTCCTTCAAAGCTCTGAGGCTCAGAATCCTTTTCTTGGGTCTCATTTTAAACATCATTCCTTCCTTTTAGTCAAGACTCCTGATACCCTCCTTTCCCCTAAGAGCCAACCAAAACCATAAAGGGGGAGGAACAGAGACAAAGAGGTGGTTTTTGGTTTTTTTTTTTTTTGAGACTAGGTCTCGCTATTTTTGCCCGTGGAACCGCAGGCTCATGTTGCCCAGGGTACCACGGACTCAAGCAATCCCCAGCCTCAGCTTCCCAGATAGCTGGGATGACAGGTGCACACCACCACGCCCAGCTATTTTTTTGGAACTAGGTCTCGCCACAGGCCCCAGGCGGCACTCGAACCGCAATCCCTAGCCCCGGCCGCTTCATAGGCTGAAGCTTACAAGCACGAGCCACCGTGCCCGGCTTAAAGAGGTGATTTTAAAAAAATTCTTTTCCCAGTTTTTACTACTATCAAGGCTCCCTAAAAGCTTCAGTCAGTCATCACTCAGAGGACAGAACAGCCACCCCAGGGGGAGCAAAGGCATCTTCCCTGCCCTCTCCCTCATTCCCCCTCCTTTAGCCCAAGGAGGTCCAGGACACAAAAATCGGACTTACTGCTTTCTCCGCTGCTATGCGTGGTGAACTCATTCAGACTGTGGAAGGAATGGAGAAACCAGAGGCAAGGCTGAGCACTGGCAGGGGCTCAGGGGCCACACCTGCTCAGTGGCCACTACTGCCCGGATTACAAGTTAATTTCGAGCGAGTCCCTGACACAGAAAAAAGGGTTGTTTTTAAAAGATTTCTGAGACTTAGAGAACGGCTCCCTGAGTGGAACAACCAGAAAATTCCAGGCCAATCAAAAATCAGTGGAACGTGAGAGCCCCCTAAGACCTGGGCACACGGGAATCCCACTGTGTCTGCTGCTGGGCAGTCAGCCATGTGTCAAAGCCTCCACTTCATGCCAGCTGAGGAGAAAAGAGCACTTCTGTCCAGCCACCTTCCCCCAAGGTCTCCGGCAGATGCTACCTTGGCCTGGGCAGCTCCAGGGAAACACTGATACACTGATCCCAGGACGTCACCCCAATTCTGCTACCTCCTCAGGAGGGTCTCCCTATCCCCACCCTTACTTGATGAATTTCCGGGCAAAGGACTTAAGCTTCCCAGTGGCGGCGGCAGCAGCCAGCAGCAAGTCTAGGCTCTTCCCAGATAGCATGTGGCCCAGGACCCCCAGCAGCCCCTCCGGAGACTTGGAATGGTCTGCATCCATCGTCTAGGGACAAAACAGGAAGTCAAACCCTGAAGAACACTGAAGACCCCCAGAAACAGCCTAGCCACCATTTTTCCTGCACGTCTCTGTTAAATAGGATACCACCACCTGTGGGTTAATCTGGCTCCAATTTGGAAAGTTTCCTAAAACCTACCCCTGTTCTTTGATCTATCACACCCAAGTAAACTGGGAGGAGGGTGACAGGCTCAGAGTGGTTGCTTTCACTGCTTTGAGGATCTCTGTTGCATCCACACAACAAGCCAGGACGTCCATGGAAGCTCCTCCGTCAGCACCCAGCTTACAAGCGAACTCAACTGAAGCTAATTTTTGACAGCGGCTTCCCCTGCCTTCTCCCTATTCTGCTCCCACAGCAATGACAGGGAAGGCCTGGCCTCAGGAGAAGGGTGCACACCTTGAGGATGTTGGTGACGGTAGGCTCTGCACGCAGGATCAGCCCGGGATTTGGCTGGATGTTGGCATTCTCCCCCGACTTCAGCTGGGGCGCATGCTCTCGGTCCGCTGCACTGTGGTCACAACCAGTGGGCGAGAGCAGGGGAGAGCAAGAGAGAGAAATTCCAGACCTGCAGCCTAAAAGTCCCAGAAGCAGAGGCACAGAGACAGGGCACCTGTGGGAGCAGCTCTGGGGTTGGGGTAATGTTGTAAACGCATATCCAATACCTCCATTGGAGGTGACCGGCGGGCCATTACATCTATGTTGGAAGTTCACTCGGGACTGAAGGAAGATGTGTTTTATTTTGATCACACAGGAGGGTAAGGGTTAAAATGTGGCCCTGAGCAGCATGAAATCCTCCTCTGTGGAAATCAGGGTCTCCTGTCCCTGGTAACCCCAGGCTGGTCCCTGTCACCTGCAACCCAGATGCTAGAAGGGAAAAGCATCCAGATGCTGCGCCTGGACACGAGAGTGAGGTCAAGGGCATCCTGGGGAACACCCCCATGAATTCGCACTTACCGCTTGGCCATAAGGTTGTCCACACTGGCCTCGGACAGAAGCCCCTGCTTGCTGCATTCCTGGAGCAGAAAGTCTGTGCAGTCACAGCTGTAGGGGGGAAGTGAATGAGGAACTGGTCATTCAACAGGGATTCTTGGGACGGAGGGGGTAGGACCAAAGTTTCCCAGTCCAGGAGCCTCCCTCCTGCAGGAAGAGGACATCTCGGGGGAGAGGTGCTGGGGTCCATGACAACTACAGCTCCAGCCAGGGCAGCGAGCAGGAGACAGTCCCGTGACCAGCCCTGGCTTATCTGGCAAACAAATCAGGGAAGAGAGGGTGGGGCCCAGGGCTCATACTTGCAGCGCTGGTCAGCTTTGTCCAGCAGGGGCGTGAGCTTCAGCAGGAACTCGAAAGCACAGTTAACATCCTCAGTAAAGTCCTGCAGAGTCAGAAACCGCCACCTGCTTGCGAGGTCCTCCAGTCCCCCTGCACCTATGACGCAGGCCCAGAGGGAGCCTGCTGCGCATGAAGGCCTACAAGTCTCGGCGCTCACACTGACTGCCCAACCGTGGCTGGAGGGGGCGAAGCACGAGGAGCCAATGCTCCCAGCAGGGCCGCCAGCCCAGGTGTCTCAGGCAGCCTGCTATCCTGGCGGGCTCAGCCGCAGCACAGATGCGTCTGAAGATGCAGGCAGAGACACTCAGGGGCACTAGCTGCTGCTCCTCCGTGGCACCCCCAACCCTTTTGTACTTCCATGCTTCTCTGGGGCAGACACAAGGACACCCTGCTCCACCCCACCCATCTCATCTCTTCAACTCACCTTGTCCCCATGAGAGTATTTCTTCAACTTCACCAAAACCTGTGGGATCTGGAGAGTGAGGTGGGGGGAAACGGGAAGCTCAATTTCGTGGGTTTTTTTTTTTTTTTTTTTTTGAGACTAGGTCTCGCTATTTTTGCCCATGGAACCGCAGGCTCACGTTGCCCGGGGTACCACAGACTCAAGCAATCCCCAGTCTCAGCTTCCCAGGTAGCTGGGGTTACAGGCACGCACCACCACACCCAGCTGTTTTTTTGGAACTAGGTCTCGCTACGGGTCCCAGGCGGGACTCGAACTGCAATCCCTAGCCCCGGCCGCTTCATAGGCTGAAGCTTACAGGCACGAGCCACTGTGTCCAGCCCTCAATTTCATCTGTTTTATACAGAACTAAATGCATCTCCTCACCCCCTGTTCTGGGCAGAGAAAGGACCACTCCCATCCCGGAAGTGAGAGCACTCCTAGCATAAACACCAGCATGCTAAGAGGGGTCTGCGTGCCAGGTGTCCTCAGCCTCCAGGACCCAGACATCCCTTAACAGGATCATGTGAGCAAAGTGGCCTGTTCCAAGGGCCAGGTCCCCTCTCTGCCTCCCTGATGCCTTTATCAGTCTGACCGATGACAGAGCTGCAGGCGGCTCCATGCTAAGAAAGGCAGAGGGCTGCCAAGTGGGCTAAATATAGCCCAGGGACTTGCAGAGAAAGCAATCGATGGAACTTGTGCTGGGGGACCTGGCAGGTTGGGCACAATGCCAGTGGGGAGAAGCACAAGGCAAAGACCTGGGTGTCAGCGCTCTTCCTGAGAATAGCTCCTAGACCAGCTTTTGCTCACATGTCAGGTACCTTGAGGAAGGTGAAAGCTGTCCACTTGAGCTCCTCCATCCCTTCTGGAGACTCAATGAGCCCCACAAAGCAAGCTTTCCAGATTTCCAGGACAAAAAGTGGAGTGGGGATATGCTGCAACAAGGTCAAGGGTGAGGTATAAGAAGGTGCACCCCCATAGTCACCCCTGAAGGACCCAGGGTTGGGTTGGGGTGCACTATCAGCACAGCACCCCCACCACCACCACCACATACACAGTCTAACGTGAGGAACTGGGATGTTAAGAGTGCCACACAGCCTGAATCAGGAGGAAGCTCAGTGCTCCCAGGGGACTAGGGCCTCAAGGAAAGAGGAGCCACTCAGGACCCCACCTGCATGCGCTTCACCATCATCAGCTGCTCCACCAGGGGCTGCATCTCGCCCGTCAGGTTCATGGTGCCCTCGAGCAGAACCACAGCGTGCACCGTGGGGAAGCCAGTCTTGTGCAGCTGCTCCGAGTGCACCGACAGCATGGTGGGGATGCTGAGGGCAAAAGACCCGGGGTGGGTAGGGTTAGGGGAGCCATGCAGAGTTGGAGGGGACAGAGGGGCAGGGGTCTGGCCAGTGCCACCTCTTCCCACCCACACCCAGTGGGGGGGCCTGTCGAACTTCACCACAGCCACCCTGGGAACCAGGTACCTCCTAATGAGGGTGCCACACTGCTCAGCCTGGCTCCGGAGCTGGGGGTTGCTGAGATTGGCCAGAATCTCCCCAAGTTTCAAGAGGGAATGCTCAATGGCCGTCCAGGAGGCTGGTGGAGAAAAGGAAGTGCAGGAAAATGATGGCAAACAGAGTGGGAACAGGCCCCAAATACCTCAGCACCCCCTAGGCCCATAAAACCAGGAAGGGAGGCATCCCCTGAGAGTGACCTGGAGGTCAGGAGCCTGAGGGCAGCATGCACTGTTTCTAGAAGGGGGATGAGGACCAACAGTGAGCAACCCCCTAGAACGACATTCTGGAGACCATTCTCAGAGGCCTGACCTCTACAGGAGGCATATAGCGGGCCTGAAAGACCAGGTCCAGCTTGTCATGGGCAGAGGCAGAGACCAAGGGAAGCAGGAGGCCAGTGGCTGAACAGAGAGGGCAGCCACTTCTCAGTTCACGAGGCCCTCAGGATGGCATGACTCCTCTCGCCAGGCAGCTTCTCTTCCCCCAACTCCTTCTGCACCTCTGCCCGCACCACTCTTCCCTTCTGAGGTGCCCTTCCAACCAACTCCCCTCTCACACCCTCACTGCCCTTCACATCTAGATTCCAGCCCCAGCTCCTCTAACCACTTGCCCCTGAGATCCCCTCTAAAATGCCTGGACTCACGGTCTATACCGCACTATTCAGCACCTGCTAGGAAGTCACTTGTCCCACAATTCTACAGGGTCAAATGATGAACAGCAGCATCAACAAGCCCACTAAGCTCCATGTGGCAGAGGGGTGGGGAGAGGAGGACAAAAAGGCCTGGGGTCCATTAAGTTACAAACTCATTTACTCTTCAGCCAAGTGCTCAAGACAGGTAAGAAACTGCCAACACCCCCACAGGGTGATTGTCTTTCTGGACTGTCCACAGGCAACATTACATGTTTTGAGGAACAATACACTAATTCTATAGTAAGTTCTCTAACCAGGGAGGAAAAACTCGGTCCCCTAAGACCTGGGTACAACGCAGTGTGGCAAGCAGGTGACTAGAGAACAGGAGGGCCTCCGGGGGTCCCAAGCTACAGCAAGACCATGGCGTTTGGGTGCCATGTCCAGAAATACCAGTCCTTCCCCCCACCAGCGACGTCTGTTCTCAGGTTCTGGAGGCTTCCCATGTCCACATCTGCACTTGAGTCGCGAGGTCTGAGGGCAGGCAGTGCCCATGCCGAGCAGGCCAGCTTAGGTGCTGCTCACAAGAGCTACCATGGAGCCAAACACAAGGAAGGGCGGGCCAGGGTGCCCGTCCGGTCCTCTCATCCCTTCATGTATACTATGTGCTAGTCTCGCTCCCCACTGGCATGGATGCTTGCTAAAGGCAGGGACCCTGCCACATGCTCCTTTGGTAGGCCCCCACCCACCACCCCCAGCACCTGGCACAGTGCTGGGCATATAATAATGCTCAGTAAATACCTGTTGGTTGATTGGCTCGGGTGCCACCCTGCCCAAGTCCCTGGGATGTATGCAATGCTTATGGGAGAAAAAAAAGGAAGTGGGATGATTGCGGATCCTTCTGGAAAGACGTGGGATGCCATCCTGCCTCTCCCCTCTCAATTAAAGAACCGGCTACGGAAGCAGCGGCAGGTGGGGCTCAAGGGAACCAGGGGACATACAGGCCTCCTCTAGTTTGGCGATGTGGAGCAGGGCCCGGTTCTTGGTGCTGCTGAGGGTCTTCTCCAGGCGCTGCAGGCACATGGCTAGCTGCTTCTCCCCGGAGGCTGGAGTACCAGCCTCCAGCACCTCCCGGAGCCGCTCAGCAGAGGCTGCAGTGCAGCGCAGCAGCCAGTGGAGGGCGCTGAGAAGGGCCCGGCACAGCCCGATGCACTCCTCAGCTTTGCCGTGACAACTGTGGGAAGGAAGGACATAAGCAAGACAGTCTGGGCTCCAAAGGCTGAAATCTGACCCACACCAATGTTCCCCAGCATGCCGGCCCTCCCTTACTAGGGAAGAGAATTTGGAAGCCAGCAAAGTCCCAGGGAAAACACTCTGCCCTGTTGGCTTCCACTGGACAAGATTTCAAACTAGCTACCCAAAATCCTAAGGGAGTAAGTGGAAAAGGACATGGATAGGTAGATAGACCAGCATGTGGGAAGAAGTGTGGGAACCCTAAGTGTGGACTCAGTCTATGTTCTATGAGCTTCTCCTTCATACAAAGATAATGCTGGAAGGTGGGAGGCCTCACCCCTGCTTACCTCAGTCGGTCACAAAACATATCCATAATATCCAGCAAAGCCTGGACGCACAGGTCCCGGGAAAAGTCATCAAACTGTGGAAAGAACAATGGAGCTGCTGCGAACCCCCAGGCTGCCACACATGGGAACAGATACAATCTTTCAGGATGCCTGCTCATCTTCCCTCCAACCTCAGCTCTCTGACTGGGCATCCTTTCAACACTGGAAACTGGCTCCCACTTGCCAGTCCCATTTCCCAAGGCCCTCTGGCTCCAGTGGAAGCAGCACAGCATTGTGAGTGCAGCAGTCCAGGTCGGGCCCTGCCTGTGATTGGGGACTTCTGTGGTCCACCCCACCTAGTGGCCATGGTCATACCTTACTGATAGCTGTGAGGACAGAGGAGTAGGACACCATCTGGAGGGAAGGAAAAAACATACAGTTCAGGTAATCAAAGTCCCAGAGTTGAAAAGAACAAAAACACTACAACTGGCTGCAGCTCTCCTAAAACCTTAAGTGAGCTTCCTCAGCCCACTGAGAGGGAGTCACTCGAGGCAATGTCCCCCATCCCTGCTTCTATGACACCCAGTGCAAATGATATCACCACTAAAAGCCCATGGAGGTGATTTGGGGGTACTTGTAGGTGCCCCAAATACTCCAAACTAATGATACTCAAGGTTTAATTGACTACTAGTGGGCAGAAGAATGGATGAGAGTGGAGTTGTGTTACTTTTTCCTGTAAGTCCGAAAACGAGTGATTTTATTCACATAAGAACCTGAGATAAACAGACACTGCACCACATAGGTAGCACCTACACCTTGAAATAGGCAGCTACCTCCTCCAGGTAACCTCTGATTAACGCAACCTCTCACCCAAAGCTGAAATTCTTCCTCTGTGCTCCAAGTAATACCCTCATCGTTACACGAGGAGTGCTCATCATTACACAGGGGCACTTGATGCCCCCACCAAATCAGGAACTCCTTGAGGACAAGGACACTTTCATCCAGTAACTATCATGAACTTGTTGCTAGTGTTTGTAGAGTGAACATTAATCAGCATTCCTCAATCACCATTCCCCAAAGAAACTTCCAAGGCTGCAATGTCCAACCAGGAAACCCCTAGCCACATGTGGCTGTTTAAATTTAAATTGCTTAAAGTTAAGTAAAATAAAAAATGCACTTTTTTAGTCATACTAGCCACATTTCAACCCCTCAACAATCATACATGACCACTGGGCTGGGTCACAGAGATGGAGGACATGCCTATTGAAGGTTCTACTAAACCATGTTGCTCCAAAGGGCCTTCAGGATGTTAAAAAATTTTACATACACATACTCCCACAATATCTGCAAACTGAAGAAACTCTGGCTGAAACACAGAGACCTTTTTTTTTACCATAGGACTTCTTAGGACCATAATACACTGGTTACAATGAGAACCCCTAAGATGACCAGGGATGAAACAAGCACTACTTTCTTGACTTATTTAACCAAGGAATTTCATTTAACCAGCATCTCTAAAATACATTTTAGGAAATTCAATCTCATCAGGGAACACACTGAAAACAGAAATAATGAACTTATATCTTTGTCCCTAGCATCAATCAAGGGACTAATACATAGTAGATTCTCAGTTATTTTTACTGCTTTGGGTTGATAACTTCCATTAACTAACTGCATTCTGACAAAATTTTACCTTCAAACAAGTTTGTGTTAATAAAACCCTGCTCAGTATCATCAGATTGGAGGCATTCAAAAGAATGTCTCCAATTCATTTATTCTGAGTGAAATGAAACCTACAGAAGATCTTTTTTCAAGTTTTCTTTTTTTTAAATAATTCAAGCTCACTGATAAAATACGTACTAGCCTATAAGAAAACAGCTACAATGGTCTACTCAAAATCAGCGATAAAATACATACACACACACATAAAGGAAACAACAGAACTTCAGAATAATCAGCTGTTACATAAGTTATCTTCACCAGAGGAACAGAAATTTCTAAGACTTCAGAAAGTTAAGTCAGTCTCCAGGATCTTATCAACAAATTTCTTTCTTTTTTTTTTAGAGACTAGATCTCGCTATGTTGCCCGAGGTACTACAGACTCAAGTTGCCCAGGGTACTGCAGACTCAAATGATGCCCAGCTTCAGCCTCCCAGGTAGCTGGGATTACAGGTGCCTGCCACAGCGCCCAGCTGTTTTTTCGAGACCAGGTCTTACTGTGTTGCTTGGGGTGGTCTCGAACCCACAAACTCAAGCGATATCAAGCTTCTTGCCTCCCAGTGCTTGGACAACAGACATGTGCCACCACGCCCAGGCCTTATCAACAATTTCACGCAGGGCAAAGTCTTCCACAACTTCTCCACCATGTGAACAGAATGCTCTCCACTCAGACATCTCTAACCAGTATTCTTGGGTAAACAGGACCAAAACCCAAAGGACTTAAGCATACGACTGGCACTCACCGCCTCTCTGGGCAGGCTGTACTGGGAAGTACTGGGGGGTACTGGGAAGACACAGCTGGTGTCTGACAGTGAACAGAAAGTTGGGAGCCTGCCTGGGCAGGATGACCAGGCGTTCGGGCCAGTGTGTGTTTATTTATAACCCATGTCCCCATAGCAAGCACCTGGCAGGGCACTGCGCCCTGCTGGATACCAACCTGAAGGGGGAGCTGGATGTCCCCACTGGAAAGGGACCCCAAGCCACCAGAACAGAAAGCCCCAATTCTGTACCCTCTAAGAGATGCCATCAGTGCAAATAAAATATGCTTTCCAAAGTCAGAATTCCACTTGCTAAGCTTTTGCTAACCGTATCAATAAACCACAGCTACTCTAGAGGCCTAAAAATATTTTCCACGTGGTGAAGTGTTTTGCACAGCAGGAGTCAACCTATTTCAGTCTCAGTATATCTATCAACAGGGAAGCTTGACACAACCCTGTCCCAAGGCCGGCTTGTCTGCGGCCGGTGGACACCTGGCCCGCCCAGGCTGACCCTGCAGCTGCTCACTAAACCCGCTGTTCTTCTTCCGATGCGACACCCTCAAGCCTGAGAGCTCTCCACATGCAGAGCCCTGGACCCAAGAGCCTCTTGACACTGAAGAAGAATCAATGACTAACTTGGCACAGCACTTTACAAGTCATGAAGGTCCTGCACATGTATTTCTCTCTTTCTCAGATTTACTTGCACCTCTTTCTCTGTCTTTCTTTCTCACCGGTGTTTACACACCTCAAGATCCTTCCGTTTTTAAAAGAATTTCCTGCTGACATCTCATTCTCTTTCTCCTGCCCTTCACAACCCAAAAGTTCTCTACGTTCGTTGTCTCTCCTTAACCACCTTTCGCTTACACGATTCGATGCATTCCAATTACTTCTGACCTCCCCACACCAGGCGTCTCCTTGTGACATTCATCCACGGACATGGGGTGTAGAACCCCGTGATGCCATCTCATTGCTGCATCTCAGCAGCACCCAACACAAAGTTTTCTCATTGTCAGCCCTTTCCAACCTTGGCTTATCTTGACACTGCCTCTGCGGCTATCCTTCCGTTACCTCCTGGCCTCTGCTTTTCAGTCTTTCAAGGAATTCTCTCCTGATGTGTGTTCCTAAAATATTTTTTAGGCCAAGTTCTGTGGGAATTTGGCCTGGACCACCTCCTTGCTCACTCTCCATACTCTCTCAGAGCCATCTTGCCCAGTGGCTGAAATGCCACCTAAAGTGGCTACTCCTCAACAGCTCCAGTTTGACCTCTCCTTCCAAGTCCCAGCCATGTATGCCCACTGAGAACCTTCTGTGGTAGCCCTCATAAGGCCTACACCTACCAAGACCACAATTGAAGGTGTCATCTCCATCCTCTCCTGTATCCCAACTGGGACAAGAGTGCTCCCCTAGGCCGGGCACGGTGACTAGTGCCTGTAAGCTTCAGCCTATGAAGGAGCCGGGGCTAGGGATTGCAATTCAAGTCCCGCCTGGGGCCTGTAGCGAGACCTAGTTCCAAAAAAACAGCTGGGTGTGGTGGTGCGCGCCTATAATCCCAGTTACCTAGAAAGCTGAGGCTGGGGATTGCTTGAGT